>BQNB010050800.1:35671-41329 GCA_026074375.1 Tanacetum coccineum | reverse complement strand
CCCTCTATAGAAAGATAAAAAAATACTCGTCGCGATGGTGTATTTTTTTTCGTTTAACGATTTATCGTTTGCTATATATTTGAGTTTTTAAAAAAATGTGGAAAAGTGGATGATAAAAAAATGAGTATTTTTTTTTTCCTCTTGTTTTTTTTTTAGGATCTCAACTCTACAGTATATAAGGTATAATCTCTATCATCAATTCCATTTCAAATTATTAACTTCACATACATTAGTCGACCGAGGTCAAGGTAAGTTAATTTTGAAAGAAAACTCAACTAATTTACTTCTTTTGTTATTTAATTCAGTATACCATGGTTGAATGTATTATGTGGTTGAATTATAGTATATAAATGATCTACTTATGTTTGAGTTCTTCATGTTCTAATATAGTATTACTTTGATTTTTGTTCTAAAGGTTAAATCTTTGTGCACCCTTTTGTTTTTATTGTTAGAAAGATTATTGCTTTTTGCATCAACTCCATGTATTACTACTTTTAGATGTGATTTAATTTATTGCAATTGTTGTCTATGGTTGTTTTTGTGACTTTTTTCTTAAGCGAAAACAGCCTGTCTGATTATCACCTGTTATATGTAACTATCAAGTGTCATATATATTAAACAGTTTTTTTTTTTTTTTTTTTTTTGGTGGATCATACATAATGTGCAGGAATTAAAGGTTGCTTTTGTGTTTGTTTTGATTAGTTTTGATGGAGGATTTGTCGCTCCCGAGGGATGCTCTTTTTCTCGGATTTGATAGTTCGACACAGTAAGTTTGTTTCGTTATCTATGATACATGGTTTTATAAGTGAATGGTTGTCAAAAGAGTTTATACTTAGTAGTCTACTCAATGAACTGGTTACTTTTTTAAGTTGAAATGTAGTTGAGACAAGTACCAATTTTTAAATTTTGAGAATTTTGTAGAATCGGCTTTTACACCGGGACAAAGGTGTTTTTTATATTTTGTATGTATTTGAACTTAATCTTGATTAGTAAGCAATTAGTTATTTTTATAGCTGAGTATCAAGCCGTAAGATATCATGGGGCATTTTTTGAATTTGGAATCGTTGTTAGAGAGATAACTTTACGACAGTGGGTTCTGTAAATTAGTATTAGATATTGAACCTCACTCCCTCGGTCGTAGAACAATCGCTAGGTTTAGACATTTGTCTGGATGAAATCTTGGGTTAAGAACAATTGTCGAGTTTTAGAGTCGAGTATTTGTTTAACAGAATCTTGAGCTTACATCTGTCTTTTTTTATTTAATATTGGGCCTTTGTTTGAATCATTAGCAAGCACCATATTCTGTATTCTGAAATTGGGTATTTGTTAGAATTTAATCTTGAGCTAAGAAAATGATTGATAAAGTGACGTAGCTAAACTGTAGAAAATTTTGTACTATTATTTCACAGGTCGTTAAAGGCAACTGTGTTGGATTCGAATTTCTGCATCGTGACTTCAGAGCTAGTCAATTTTGATTCCGAACTGCCCCATTACAAAACTAAAGATGGGGTATATAGAGATCCATCAGTTAATGGAAGGATTGTTTCCCCTACCCTAATGTGGATTGAAGCATTGGACCTCATTCTTCAAAGACTTCAGGATTCAAAAAAACTTGATTTCAAGAAAGTCGTTGCTGTTTCAGGTAGCGGGCAGCAGCATGGCAGTGTCTATTGGAAGAAGGGTAGTTCAGGGATTTTATCATCTTTGGATTCTAAAAAGCGTTTGGTTGATCAGTTTGGTCAAGCATTTTCAACCAAAGAATCGCCAATTTGGATGGATAGTAGCACAACGCAACAATGCAGGGCTATCGAGGAGGCTGTAGGTGGTGCTTTGGAGTTATCTAAACTGACTGGATCTCGTGCCTATGAGCGGTTCACGGGCCCACAGATCCGAAGGATTTTTGAAACGCGGCCTGAAGTTTATCATGACACCGAGCGGATATCTCTTGTGAGCTCGTTCGTTGCATCTCTTCTCATTGGAGAGTATGCTTGTATTGATCATACTGATGGTGCGGGAATGAATTTGATGGATATTAAGGAAAGAATTTGGTCCCAAAAAGTTTTGGAGGTTTGTATCCCATGATACCTTTGTAATTTACAGTTTACATTTCGTAAATAAAATTAGCACTTTGAACTATCAGTTTTGACATTTCGCCTATAAACAATGGGTGAATTATATATGAAAGTAAAGTTGTTCAGTTCAATTTCTGTTTTGGGCAACGTCCTTTGTTAGCACCACAAAAAGGCTCAAGTTTTCAAAAGAAGCTAGTTTAGGGTATACTAAGTTAACCAGTCTTGGTTTTTAATCGTCAAATCATAGCAAGCTAAGGAAAAAACTCAACTTGGTCATAGTCAGAGACACATTCTGACCTGGTAAATGGTAAGATTCTATAAGATAAAATATTATGAAATTTTAAGGTTTTTTATCAATTTTTTTAAGAGTAGGTTACCAAGTATCAAACCAAAGTCCATGACTTCATATGCAGTTACCTGGAAAAAATTCAACATTGTTACAGGAAATTAGTACTTCCAGTTTCCGTAATTATTTAAACTGATGTCTTATATAGGCAACAGCTCCTGGTTTAGAGGAAAAACTTGGGAAGTTGGCTCCCGCCCATGCTGTTACTGGCTTAATTGCTCCATATTTTGTTGAGAGGTTAGTGCATCGAACTTCAGTTTTCTGTTATCTCTATTATGACCGATACCCTTATTTCGGGTAAACTTGAGAGCATTCATATGAATTTGAATTTCTAAGGTGGATGATGGTGTTTTGTTGAATTCAGGTTCCAGTTTAACAAGACGTGTTTGGTTGTTCAATGGTCTGGAGATAATCCTAACAGCTTGGCAGGTGAAATTTATGTCTGTATTTTATGCTTAACTGTATAGTATACTTTAACTAGTTATCCAATTTGACAAAGATATCCATCCTCCCTCTCTAATTAATGTTTGAGTGAAACATTTTAAATATTAAAGTTCCAAAGACAGTACACACGATTGCTCCAATGTGATACAGATAAACAATGTAGAATCTGATTGTTTTTCTAGTCATTTTTGGAAGTATCAGAATGTTTTTCTTGTCAGTTATGAACAATAAATGTATGTGTCGAAATTGGTTAATAGTTATCCTTTTCTATCAACTTGGCAAAGAGCTTAATGTATCTTTGTCATTTGCGTTATTAACTCCTGATTACCTTATGCCTGTTAGTCTGTATCATATCCCTGATTAATGATTGTTGTTCCATTTGACGTTCTAAAGTTAGAAGTTGTACTGTTTTTTGTTTCAAAATAATCGCAGCAGTTATATTCCTGTGGTGGATTTAAAAAAAGCAATATTTTTCGGTGAGTTTGCATTAAAATTTTGTAGACTATCCCTCTACTTTGTCCCTTATAGTTTGCATTTTCAGGTTCTTAGCTAACAGTCGCGCACTCGCGTAAAATTATCTGCCAGATCAAACTTTGCATTTTTTTAATACAGATGAAGTCTTAAATTTGACTTAAGAAAGTCAAACTTTGTACGTATATACTAAAGGGATACAATATTTGACAGGATTGACGATCAACACACCAGGAGATTTGGCAATCAGTCTTGGCACAAGTGATACTGTAAGCTCAAGCTCATATATTCTTTGATTCTTCAACCTTGAACCTCTGTAGCAAAATGTCCAAATTTGCCTTTTACTAGAATGTGGACTGAATTAATAGCATGACAAAGTTAGTGTAAAGCAAAGACAGAGAGGTAATTAAGCTATTGATTATCTGAAATTCAGGCTTTTGTGTTTTACAAATAACTATCTATACTCAAAGGAAACATCGTGTTTTTTCATAAATAATAAAAAAAATTCCCCTAATCAATGTCATTCTTACATCAAATGCAATTTAACATTATGTTAACTTTGTTAAACTTTTTAGGTATTCGGGATAACCATGGAACATAAACCAAGCCTAGAAGGACATGTTTTTCCAAACCCCGTCGATACCGATAGTTACATGGTGATGTTATGTTACAAGAACGGATCTCTAACTCGCGAAGGTACACTTTAAGATCTAATATAATGCTGTTGTGATGTATGATCAAACTAACACCGTGTAATATTTGGGACTATTTGTGATATTGATAGATATACGTGATCGTTGCGCTGATAAATCTTGGGATGTTTTCAATCAGTCCCTACAGCAAGCTCCACCGTTGAACGGTTTGTTTTACTTGATTATCAATTTTTTACACATTCGTTCTGATATTTCTTACAGTTTAGCTGCTACTAGTTACACTATTAACTTTTGTTATCCATTTGTGGGCCGAATGAACCCACAATCAGAGTGAGTTAACTTTTAATGGCTGTTTGTGGCAAATTGATCTCTGCTAAAATGTAAAATTTATTGACAAAAAGAACTGCTATAGATTGCAAATTGCGAAAATAAGCAATTTATATAAATTGCGTATAAATGCACATATAACAACCTTAATCAGGTGTATTCTGTAAAACATTACCCATTTTCGCAAGGTATGTTGTTTTAGTACATGTGCATAAGAAAGACGTATTGTTTGCAACAAAAAAGCCAAATAAGATGATTTGGGAACATTAATGTTCAGTTTGGATAAACGAATATAGTCTCTTGCAGGTGGGAAAATAGGCTTTTACTACAAGGATCATGAAATACTTCCTCCCCTCCCAAGTAAGTTACACTCCTCCTTTCTGATCCATTAATGTCTGCTTTTGATCTTCAAAAGTCAAATTTTTGACTTTTTAAAATTAAGATTAAACCGTTACTGAGTTTTTAGAACCATAGACGTGCTTCTATTGAAGTCCTTATGGATTAATGTATATGGATTATTTTGTTTTCTCAAAAAGGTTTGTAATATCTTGAAGCCGATGCTAATATATTTGACTCCAAAACTCAACAGTAGGCTCCAAAATTTTCTTCACTGCAAACTCTTTTATAGCTATTTCATTCTTATTATTTTACCAGTTGGGTACCATCGCTATACCCTTGAGAATTTTGATGGAGACAGCTTGGATGGCCTAGTCGAACATGAAGTAAAGGAGTTTGATTCTACTTCAGAGGTTAGTATACATGTGGAATTCAAGAGGTCTTTTCAGTTGCTAGATAAATTAGAAAAATCTGTTACTAAATGCATTCAACAACGGAAGTATAATATTGTACAATAACTTTCTGAAGTTTCTGTAAATCATGAATGCAGATTCGAGCACTGATTGAAGGACAGTTTCTCTCCATGAGAGGTCATGCAGAACGATTTGGGATGCCATCTCCTCCAAAACGGATAATCGCAACCGGAGGGGCGTCTGCTAACCTTAGTCTTTTGAGCTCTATAGCTTCCATTTTCGGCTGTAATGTCTACACTGTGCAAAGACCAGGTATATTCCTTCGTGAACCAAAGTCAAGAGACGGGTATACCTTGAGGATTGTTGAAT
This sequence comes from Tanacetum coccineum, assembly GCA_026074375.1. NCBI lineage: Eukaryota > Viridiplantae > Streptophyta > Magnoliopsida > Asterales > Asteraceae > Tanacetum > Tanacetum coccineum. The sequence continues at coordinate 35,898 of BQNB010050800.1, read as the reverse complement.
GATTTTGGTTTTCTTGTAACTATGAGCAGATTCTGCTTCACTAGGGGCTGCATTAAGGGCGGCCCATGGTTGGCTATGCAAGAATAAAGGAAGTTTTGTGCCGATTTCTTCCATGTATAAAGACAAGTTAGAGAACACTGCTTTTGGATCGAAACTTGTTGCAACTGCTGAAGATGATAAACTTGTTACAAAATATGGGCTCTTGATGAAAAAACGAATGGAGATCG
>BQNB010050800.1:0-24731 GCA_026074375.1 Tanacetum coccineum | reverse complement strand
GCTAAATACAGCGACGACGTAAACGTGGTTAAAGGAATGCTATTAAACTTGCAATATTGGTTGCTAGATTCATGAGTATTTAACTGTTTACTATAGACATTTGGGAAAAATTCCTTCAGGAATGGTGACATAGATGTCACCCCTCCTGAAATCCCGATATCATAACCGAATATCAAACCACCACATGCTGCCATGATAGATGAGCCTATAACTTTGCGTGTGAGCTTTCCGGGGTATGCATAGTTTGTCTATGAACACACACAAGTTGAAAACCATACATGCACGGATGAAGTACATATGTATCTTGTTAGAATGTTTTAGTATACTAGTTGGGACTGACTCTATAAATTGTGTGTACCACAAACTGAACACGATGCAAATATGTATGCTGTTAGAATGCTCTAGTCTACTAGTTGGGACTGACTATAAAAATTGTGGGTACCATAAACTGAATGATGCAAATATTTTTCAGTACAGTGAATCGATGTGTAGTATGAATACGAACTGGTGATAATGAAATAGACTATAACTGATGCATGTTTGTATGAATCATCTTTTCTAGTCTTGCTTACTTCAATAGTGAATATGCAGAACCAGCAGGGAAGTAAATAATTTTTCATTTAATTTCTTGCAGAGTAAGAGTTCAGCTGGTGAAACAGCAGTTGCTGCCCCAAATGTACTGATTTGTGAAAATTATTGCTATGTCGTTTTGGGATAGGTTTAATATCTAAGTGCATCCTTCACTAGAACAATCATCAAGGTCATGTTACTTGTTCTCCCGTATTATTAATCATATCTTCCGTAATAGACATTAAAACTCCCATCACATCACATATTCTTTCTACATCATCTTTCTGACGAGTCTGTAAGATATTTTGGCACTGGTAACTTTTATGTTAAAGGAAACTGTATACTTTGCTCTAAGTTTATGCATATCTACTATAGTACATTACTTTATTTGTTCATTGAAGTTCCTGCTGCATCTTTCTTATTATGTCGGTTAAATGTTTTTATGTGAAAACCAGGCACCTCAGATAAGCACTGCTCGCTCCTGCTCCCGCTCGTAGAGCCTTTTTATTTTGTGCAACGAAGTTCGAATTTTGTTTCAGTTATATCTGAAATCATTGTTTGTTAATTGGCAGGAATGTTTAGAGAGTGCCTGTAAAAAGAAGAAAGGCAAAAAAGTGAAGCGGATACAGGATCAGGAGGATGAAGATTACTTCAATTCTCGATTTAACTAATTGGTACATGTAGAAAGAGGAGGGGGTACACAAGTTGCTCAAATTAGGTTCAGGACATATTGGGATTAAATGTGTCAAACAGATCGTGTCATAATACAATTTTATTGACACTGGTAGAAAGGGATTACACACATGCTCAAATTAGGTTTGGGACATATTGGGATGCTTTGTAGATAACATGTGTCCAATCTGGTGCCTTATGTCTATGATTTTTTGTGTTATGTGATTTGCAAGCTGTTGTGTGTGACATGTAGTTTTCTTTTAGTGACACTAATTTTCTTTAAGCAATTAGAGGAAAGGTTTGCCTTTTTTGCGGTTTGTCGGATCCATTTCACAGGGTTACCTTAATTGATTGTATATAAAAGGTACGGAACTGAACATTAGTTCTCAGTGGCAGGTTTCTTGACGTCGAGCATGCCACCCAATTATTGAAATCTTTCGAGTTTGGTGTTGTATGCTGTGAAAAACAACTTCAAAGTATTAGATTGCTATAATAAGATTGTATGTTACCTTATTTTCCTTTTTTCTCTTCTTTTCCATTTTTATTTTGTTGCCTCCCCCCTTTCTTCTACCCATTCACATACGAATGGGATGAATTAGGTCGTTTTTATCTTACAAGGGTCAAATGATCAAATACTAAAAGTTTAGTAACGGGTGAATATGTTGTCCTTGTATCTGCCAGTTACCAGCATCTTAAATAATTTGATTAATCGAGTATTGATATGTTCATTGAGTCGGATCTTTTGAATTTTTCCAAAGTTATTCAATTAATACTACTGAAAAAACTTTACCTTTATTACAAGATCATCAAAGTATAAAGTTATTTTCTGCAAAAGCTATTAAAGAACATAGAAAGACAAACAAATTTTTACATATTGGATTAGTTCAGATAGCAATAAAGCCTTTAACCAGACTAGGAATTAATGCCCATATTTGCATGATATTAAGAGATGCTAGACTACTTAAGTTTGATCAGTCACTATTAGCCTTAGCTGGATCAAATATATGCAATGGTCCCATATATTTTAATTGTTATCCCAATTTTACAATAGCCTTAAATGATTCAAATATTTTAGATGTATTAACTTTAGATATAAAAACTAAGAATATAGAAATAAAAGAAGGTTCAGACCCTTTAGTGGTTATTTATAGAGTATATTATAAAACAATGACTACTACTGTAGACCCACGTTCTAGAGTAGATATTACTAAAGATGAAACTGTTATTTTTGAAGCTAATTTAGAAAATTCCTTAATATGTACGCCTAAAAGACTAAAATGGGATGAAATAACCAGAAATCAAACTTGGAATTTAGAAGAGATAGTTAAAGTAAAACCTTTAAAGTTAAACAAAGATATAACTAATATTTTAGAACATTCAAATGGTAATATAGAAATATCTTTTGGAAATAAAATAGGAGAATCATCTAGACATTCTACATATATACCTTCAAATTTTATAAATGAAGAAGAAAAAGTATATTTAAAAAGAGCTCAATCTATGAAAATGAGAGGAGTCGATTTTAATAACTCTATTCCTAAACCTCTATATGAAGAAGATAATAAGAGCGATTCTACATATAATTATGCACCATCAGAAGTAGAAAATTACGAACAACTAAAATGAGTAGTTATTCACAAAAAATTAAAAAAGAAATAGAATGGTATAGAACTACTATAATAAGAAACAAGCAAAGATATCCGCGCGTTGCTGCGGGCGTTAATTTTTCGCACGTTGTTGCACGGCGTTATATTTATTTATTTATTTATTTTAATTTTTTTTTCGCTCGTTTTTTTTATGTTTAATAGTGTAAGTTTATTTTTTCCTGCACGTTACTGCGGTGCGTTAATTTTTCGCGCGTTGTTGCGTTTTAGTAGTTTTTTTAAAAAAAGAAATATATAATGATTATAATAAAGATATATTAAATTGGTATCTTTCAAATTTCATTGAAGATGAAAAATTAATTCATAAAATTAAATGGACTATGTTCGTTTTTGAACATAAACAAAATATACCATTTTTTCATGGTTTCAAGTATATTGTAATGAAAATAAAATGGATTTTCCTACTGATTGTCAAATACAAGAAACAACAAATATAAACAAAACATATATAGATTTAGAAACTAAAGAAAAGATAACAAGTATACACCCCCCCTGAAACAAATATATTAATAAATAAAGAATTTATTGGAATAAACCTATCTAAAGATAATGAAGAACAGAAAAAATGTTTATCTACAACAATATATCAAAATGACTATACAAATGAAATATTAAACACAATAGGACAACAATTAAATAGAATAGAAAATTGTAACTCAGAAGCAAGTACTTCACAAGATAATCAAAGCATAAACATAGAAGAAAATCCTATGTTCATACCATATAATATTAATATGCTATAAATTAGGAAGACAAAGATTAATCGTATCTACAAAGAAATTAAGAATAAATTATCTAAATTACAAATATCAAATATTAATGAAGAAAGTAGTTCAGAAGATGATATTTCGGATATTGAAATTCAGTTTAGGTGAAAAATGAAATTCCAGATATAGAAAAAGAATTTAGAGAAAATGAAATAAATAAAATTAGATTTACATCAAAAAATAATTTTACTCCAAGACCTGAAGCAAGAAATTATTATAATAGACCAACTTTACCAGATATGCAATATGAAGAGAGCCTTGTCAGACAACGAGCTCTATATGATGGTTTGTCAATATATGAATGGAATTTAGATGGTCAAACAGAATATCAAATATTAAATATATTACAAGAAATGACTATGGCATCTAATGCTTATAAAACTCATAAGAATACTGAATCACAAATAGTAGAAATACTTATATCAGGCTTTACAGGAAGTTTAAAAGGATGGTGGGATAATTATGTATCAGAAAATGAGAAATCTTTAGTATTTAAAGCCAATAAAACTAAAATTTGAAAAAAAGTTCAAAAATTGGAAAATAAATTCGTAAATTTGAAAAAAAGTTCGAACACTTGAAAAAAAATTCGAATATATGAAATAAAGTTTGAAAATTGGAAACAAAATTCAAAAATTTGAAAAAAAATCGATATTTTTCAAATTGAATATTTTTCAAAATGGTATAAAGACATTTTTATAACTAAAGTAACAACTAGACTTGATTGTAGATAAGCTTATTGGAAAGAAAGATTTATTGCAGGATTACCTAAGTTATTTGCTGAAAGAATAAGAAGTAAATTGTCAACTCATTATAATGGACTAATTCCATATAAAGATTTAACATATGGAGAAATTATTAGCTATATTAATCAAGAAGGATTAAATATATGTTCTGAATTAAAACTAAAATATCAAATTAAGAAAGAAGGAATAAATAGTAAAAAAGAATTAGGAAATTTTTGCGAACAATATGGTTATAAACCATTAAGATTACCTAATACTAGTTCAAAAAGATTAACAAAAGAAAATAAATATAGAAGATATAAAAAATCAAATATAAAATATAGAACATATGATAATAATAAAACATACAACAAAAGAAGAGAAAATAATAAAAAATATAAAAAAGGTTCAGTTAGTAAATATAATAACTATAAAAATAATTATAAAGACACCATAATCTGTTATAAATGTGGTAAGCAAGGGCATACATCAAAGAATTGTTATACCAAGAAAAGAATTAATGAACTCAATATCTCTGATAAACTAAAAAGTCAGATAATGAAAATCATGATAAATGAAGAAAGTGATATATCAGATTACGAAGAAGAAGACTTGAATATATTAGAAAATGAAGAGTCTAGTAGTGATAATGAATCAGAAATGTGTGATTGTATTGGAAATTGTACATGTGATTATAAAGAAATAAATACTATAAATGAAGATAATGAAATAGAATCAATAATAGAATTATTAAATCAAATTAAAGATCCAAATGTAAGACAAGTATATATAGATAAATTAGAAGAAAAAATAAAGAAAAATAAAGCTATAGAAAAAAATAAACAAACTTATAATTTTAATGAAATATGTAAAAGATTTAATAAAAAAGAAAAATCAATAACAATTAATGAATTACAAGAAGAATTAAATAATGTAAAGTAACATTAATAAAACAAAAAATAAAAATGTTAGAAGAAAAAAAAAGATAATGAATCAAACAAAGAAAGTACTTCAACCTTAAATCAAGAAATAATCAATAATATTCAAAGTATAAGTTCTCAAAAATGGCATACAAAGATTAATATAACTATAAATGGAGAATTCAAATTGTCATTAATAGCTTTATTAGATTCTGGAGCAGACTTAAATTGTATCCAAGAAGGACTTATTCCTACTCAGTATTATGAAAAGTCATCACAAAGAGTAGCTGGATTCAATGGATCTAGATTAAATATAAATTATAAATTATCTAATGTTCATATTTGTAAAGAGAATTATTGTTTTAAAACACATCTCATATTAGTAAAAAATTTAAGTTCTCAAATTATTTTGGGTTCGCCTTTTATAACAACCTTATATCCATTTAATGTTAGTAATAAAGGACTTTCTACAAATGTCTTTGGAAAAGAAATAACTTTTGATTTTATAAACCCAATAAAAATAAGAGATATAAATATTGTAGAAAATAAAAAGAAACATATAAAATATTTAGTAAACGAAATAAATGATATAAGAATTAAAAATCAATTACAAGAAGAATATATGAAAAATAAAATTATAAATATAGAAGAAAAATTTAAGAAAAATGTTTGTGCAACTACACCAAACGCCTTTTGGAAAAGAAAGCAACATATTATTAATTTACCTTACATCAAAAACTTAATGAAAAAGATATTCCTACCAAATCAAAATCTATACATATGTCTCAAGAATTAGAAATTCATTGTAAAAAAGAAATACAAGAATTATTAGAAAAGAAGTTAATAAGATCTTCAAAGTCCCCTTGGTCATGTTCAGCTTTTTATGTAATGAATCAAGCTGAAATAGAAAGAGGAGCACCAAGGTTAGTAATTAATTATAAACCATTAAATAAAGTATTAGAATGGATAAGATATCCTATACCTAACAAAAGAGATTTATTAAAGAAATTATATGATTCAAAAATATTTTCAAAATTTGATATGAAATCAGGATTTTGGCAAATTCAAATAGACGAAAAGGATAAATATAAAACAGGTTTTAATGTACCCTTTGGACATTATGAATGGAATGTTATGCCTTTTGGATTAAAAAATGCACCTTCAGAATTCCAAAATATTATGAATGATATAATAAATCCCATAAGCAATTTTGCAATAGTTTATATTGATGATATATTAATATTCTCTAAAAACATAGATCAACATTTTAAACATTTAAATATATTCTATGACATTATATTTAGAAATGGTTTAGCCGTCTCTCCTACTAAGATAAGTCTTTTTAAAACAGAAATAAGATTTTTAGGTCATGATATAATTCAAGGAACTATTAAACCTATAAGAAGAAGTTTAGAGTTTACAAGTAAATTCCCTGATCAAATAAAAGATAAAAAACAATTACAAAGATTTTTAGGATGTTTAAATTATATACATGATTTTTTCAAAAATTTAGGAAGCCTTTGTAAACCATTATATAATAGATTAAAAAAGAATCCTGAACCATGGACCGAAAATCATACTAAAATAGTTAGAAAAATAAAAAGTAAGATTAAGGAATTACCATGTCTAAATATACCTCACCCTGAAGCATATCTTATAGTAGAAACAGATGCCGGTGATATAGGTTATGGAGGAATATTAAAGCAAAGATTAAAAGATAGTAAAACAGAGTCTTTAGTTAGATTTTATTCAGGAGCATGGAATGATACTCAGAAAAACTATTCTACTGTTAAAAAAGAAATTTTAAGTATTGTTTTAAATATTAAAAAATTCGAAGATGATCTTTATATGAAACCGTTTTTACTAAGAATTGATTGTCTTTCGGCAAAAAATCTATTATTGAAAAAGATGTCAAAAATTTAATCTCTAAACAGATTTTTGCCAGATGGCAAGCTTTATTAAGTAATTTTGATTTTACAATTGAACATATTAAAGGAGAAAACAATCATATACCAGATTTCTTATCAAGAGAATTTTTACAGGGATGAGTTCTGATAAAAAGACAGTTTTACCTAAACCAAGATTACCTACTCCTTTTGTTTTACCAAGATTACCATCTCCCCCATCTCATACAAATTATTCACAAAACAGATTTATTCCCCTTACTCCATATCCACCTACTACCAGTCCAATAACAAGACCAACTTATTCTATATTAGCAAAGTTACAAGGAATACCAGCCTCTTCATCCACTAATAAGACAGAATTCCACGTTAACCTAAGTACTCAAGTCATAAAAGATCTTGAACCCATTGAAGAACAAAAATTAAATCAAGGGTTCTCTGTTCTATTTAGATTATTTGTTTCCTAAAGAAGCAAACTTTTACAAAAATGATTTTCAAACCAGACAATATTATGAAGCTATTTTGTTAGATAGTCATTCTGTTCAGATCCGTCATAATTATAGCAAAAATGAACCAGAAAAAATAGAATTTAGTAAAGTTAAAATAAATAAAGTAATTTCTTTAAAAGAATGGGGAAATCGACCCTTTATAAATAGAACTTTATCATGTTATCCAGAATACCCAGCTTATAATTATTATGACTATATGGAAGCTTGGGATAAAACATTTATATTAAAAGCCCATTTTCATACTTGGTTTTTCCATTTCGCTGAAGATTTTTCATTAGATTATCCAAAATGGTTTGTGAAATGGTTTAAATCTATGGGTCAAATCCCAGAAAGTTTTCCTACAAAAGTTTTAGAAGGATATACTCAGTACAAAAATATGTTTTTACAAGATGGTGTACCTTCATTCAAGTACACACTCCAGTTTTCAGCTATATTCAAGTTACCATGGATCTTATCCTTTACACATAAAAAGAAGGAAGCAGAAGGCAATTCACCACCACTATTAATCAGACAGTTTAGTGTTGAGTGGTGGAAACAAATCAATGAGAATCAAGCAGACAAAGAAGCAGTCATTAAATATTACAATAGTCTTATTCAAGAATCCCCAAGCACGTCTACCACAAGAACAAATTCGGCCTCAAAGTTATCAAAATCAAATAGTGAGATCGCTAAAAAGATTAACGATTGTAAAAATGATGAAGACTTTGAAAGAATGATGAATCATATCAGAAGTTCTCCAACTCCTAGCGAAGACCTATTTCAAGATTCTCAGGATCCTTACGATAGTATAGATTTATAAAATGTAAAAGTTTTGTTATAAAATAAGAAAGATGTAAACAGAAGACACTTTTCTAGAAAATCAACTATTCAAGACGTAAGCAATGACGACAGAAGACAGCATTATTGAAGACAGCGTAAGCAATGACGACAGAAGACAGCATTATTGAAGATAACTGTGCAACATTATTAAAGAAGATTGATTAACTTTATTAAAAGATGATTGAAGACAACTATGCCACTTTAACTGGCATTTGCCGGTTACCAAAGGAAAAGATACCTCTTGAAGACTCTATAAAAGAAGAAGTTACAAAGAGAAGGCATCCTCTTTTTATGAAGAAAAAACCCTCTATAAAATTATCCACTACTCAATGTTCAAAAAGTTTAGATTTTCAAATAATTGTATCTCCAGTATTTTTAGAACAGACGTTACAACAGATTTTTGATCAAACTTGTATTCAAGATTTCAATAAAGGTATAATTCTATAACAGATTTCCATATATTAAATTTCTTATGTGTTAAATTTCCTACTTATCTTATCAAACCTAATTTCAACCTATTTATCGATCTTGTTATTAATTAAAAGGTATAATTCTATAACAGATTTCCATATATTAAATTTCTTATGTGTTAAATTTCCTATTTATCTTATCAAACCTAATTTCAACCTATTTATCGATCTTAAGCAATGCATGTTAAATAGTTGTGTATAGCCAAGAGTGCAGCTAAATACAGCGACGACGTAAACGTGGTTAAAGGAATGCTATTAAACTTGCAATATTGGTTGCTAGATTCATGAGTATTTAACTGTTTACTATAGACATTTGGGAAAAATTCCTTCAGGAATGGTGATATAGATGTCACCCCTCTTGAAATCCCATGATAGATGGGCCTATAACTTTGCGTGTGAGCTTTCCGGGGTATGCATAGTTTGTCTATGAACACACACAAGTTGAAAACCATACATGCACGGATGAAGTACATATGTATCTTGTTAGAATGTTTTAGTATACTAGTTGGGACTGACTCTATAAATTGTGTGTACCACAAACTGAACACGATGCAAATATGTATGCTGTTAGAATGCTCTAGTCTACTAGTTGGGACTGACTATATAAATTGTGGGTACCATAAACTGAATGATGCAAATATTTTTCAGTACAGTGAATCGATGTGTAGTATGAATACGAACTGGTGATAATGAAATAGACTATAACTGATGCATGTTTGTATGAATCATCTTTTCTAGTCTTGCTTACTTCAATAGTGAATATGCAGAACCAGCAGGGAAGTAAATAATTTTTCATTTAATTTCTTGCAGAGTAAGAGTTCAGCTGGTGAAGCTTCAACAGCAGTTGCTGCCCCAAATGTACTGATTTGTGAAAATTATTGCTATGTCGTTTTGGGATAGGTTTAATATCTAAGTGCATCCTTCACTAGAACAATCATCAAGGTCATGTTACTTGTTCTCCCGTATTATTAATCATATCTTCCGTAATAGACATTAAAACTCCCATCACATCACATATTCTTTCTACATCATCTTTCTGACGAGTCTGTAAGATATTTTGGCACTGGTAACTTTTATGTTAAAGGAAACTGTATACTTTGCTCTAAGTTTATGCATATCTACTATAGTACATTACTTTATTTGTTCATTGAAGTTCCTGCTGCATCTTTCTTATTATGTCGGTTAAATGTTTTTATGTGAAAACCAGGCACCTCAGATAAGCACTGCTCGCTCCTGCTCCCGCTCGTAGAGCCTTTTTATTTTGTGCAACGAAGTTCGAATTTTGTTTCAGTTATATCTGAAATCATTGTTTGTTAATTGGCAGGAATGTTTAGAGAGTGCCTGTAAAAAGAAGAAAGGCAAAAAAGTGAAGCGGATACAGGATCAGAAGGATGAGGATTACTTCAATTCTCGATTTAACTAATTGGTACATGTAGAAAGAGGAGGGGGTACACAAGTTGCTCAAATTAGGTTCAGGACATATTGGGATTAAATGTGTCAAACAGATCGTGTCATAATACAATTTTATTGACACTGGTAGAAAGGGATTACACACATGCTCAAATTAGGTTTGGGACATATTGGGATGCTTTGTAGATAACATGTGTCCAATCTGGTGCCTTATGTCTATGATTTTTTGTGTTATGTGATTTGCAAGCTGCTGTGTGTGACATGTAGTTTTCTTTTAGTGACACTAATTTTCTTTAAGCAATTAGAGGAAAGGTTTGCCTTTTTTGCGGTTTGTCGGATCCATTTCACAGGGTTACCTTAATTGATTGTATATAAAAGGTACGGAACTGAACATTAGTTCTCAGTGGCAGGTTTCTTGACGTCGAGCATGCCACCCAATTATTGAAATCTTTCGAGTTTGGTGTTGTATGCTGTGAAAAACAACTTCAAAGTATTAGATTGCTATAATAAGATTGTATGTTACCTTATTTTCCTTTTTTCTCTTCTTTTCCATTTTTATTTTGTTGCCTCCCCCCTTTCTTCTACCCATTCACATAAGAATGGGTTGAATTAGGTCGTTTTTATCTTACAAGGGTCAAATGATCAAATACTAAAAGTTTAGTAACGGGTGAATATGTTGTCCTTGTATCTGCCAGTTACCAGCATCTTAAATAATTTGATTAATCGAGTATTGATATGTTCAAAAGATTCGTTAAGGCGTTCTGAATGTGAAATAATTAATTATATGTTAATTTAATCGTTGGCACGTGGTGTAGTCTGTTTCTTATGTTCTTTTTTCTGGTGCTCGTCTCCTAACATTTTACTCATGGTTTGTTATTGTCTATATAGAGAGGATATGTGCTCAGGATTTGTAGATTAATCAACCAACAAACTGCATCCATGATGAGTAGAACTAGATCCACATAAAAGCAAATGTATTCTTTTAACCATTATTGACTTTCTAGAATTGAATTAATTCAAGGTGTATTGTATTCTGTAATCTCATTTAGAACAGAAATGATAACTAGACGTTGTTTTGTACTTTCTTCAGCCAATTTTTCTTGTGTTTGTTTGTTTTATACTTTTATCGATGTTGGTGCACAATATTTAAAACCATCTGGCATGTGTAAATGCTTGAGCACAGCTGATAAAGCTCACAAGAGTTGGAAACGCATATGGACATATGGTAAAATTGCAAGTAAATGGTAACTGAAGCAATCAAGTATAACTTTTGCGGTCGTTAAATTTGTACTACAAATAGAAGAGTGGCATTTTGATGGGAGGGCAAAGTTCATTTTTCACTCTATTTCCCAAACACATCAAACAATTTCTATTTCAACGTATACTAATCAACCCACTTTGCACATGTGGTTCATGATCAGACCCATATTTCAGCATATGCGTATGAGCCCAAATCTTTACCCACATTAAACCAAACAAAGACTTAATAATATACCCATGAACGCTAAAACAAAAATCTTTAACTACATTAAGCCATATAAGTTTAAGTGGCAAAATTGTACCTTACCATTTATATTAAGGGGGTGTTTGGCTAAGCTTATATGACGGGCTTATGAGCTTATTAGCTTATATGTGTTAAATAAGCCGAAACTAAGTGTTTGGCTAAGCTTATATGGCTGAGCTTATGAGCTTATATAAGGGGGTTTTGGTAAGCCCAAACTTTGTGGCTTATATAAGGAGGGGTGGGCTTATTTAAGAATATCAAATAAAAAGACTTTTATACCCTTATTTAATAATTACACCTATTTTATTTTTATGTATTTTTTTTGTCATTTTACCTTATTGATTATATAAGTTAAATCAAACACTTGACAAAAGCTTATTAGCTCATAATATATAAGCCATAAACCGCTTATATAACATAAACATAAGCCCAATTCATAAGCTTAGCCAAACACCCCCTAAGAATGCAAACAAGATAGAAACACATGCTATCACAATATCCTGACCCTTACATAAACAACATTCTCAGTTGATTAATTGAATCTCATCTTCACTATCATCCTCATCGTCAGCATCTCTAGTTGCACCACCTGCGTATGCTACGAGTGATACAACTTAAACAAGTCACCAACCTTATCTGGGTTACAATCGGGTCTTGTTCTTTGTCCTTTGTTTCAGATTTCCTTTGTTCATCTGTAGCAAGGCCATGAATATGTTTATTGCAAAAATAGAAAAGTTTAAACGTAATTAAAAAACAGCTTGAAACTTTAATAATACTCTACAACTTATTTTATAAAACTGTGAAGTAGGTGTATCTTAATAATTAAAAAATGTGAGTAGTGCATGTTATGATGTGTAGTCATGAAACGAGTTCAAGTTCACACACACTATTTAGATAGAGAGTACAAAATATTCATGACGTGTGTAAGCAATGGATATCTCAGGCATGGTATCTTAAACAATGCATGTGTTAAGTATGCAAGGACTGCTTTGGTACTAAGTTATTGGGATATGTTGGCCGTGTATAAGCTACTAATACCTCATTTCACCGTTCCCGAAAACTATCCTCGTAAACCACTCAAAAACAATAGGGCCATTGAAAACACATCTAAACCTTTACCACTTTTAAAAACTATGAAGTAGCTGTATTTAAAAAGGTACATTGAGAGCACAAGTTAACTAAAAGGGCACAAGTTTACTTTTAAGAAGGTAAAAGTTGTCATACCAAAACTAAAAAGCTTATTAGTACCTGTAAGATTCGATTACTAGTGCGGAATAAATCCGATCTTGAAGACGAACGCACCCCAGCAGATTGTGTATGACAGAAAAGAAGAAAAAGATGCACACAAAAATAACCACCAATATTACATGTTTATTGAGTAAGGAAAAGAATAAAGTACAAAACCCTTCCTCCCTCACCTCTTTTTATAGAGATGAGGGGGGAGAACAAACAGGTTAGAAAGAATTAAGTATGGATGCTCGAAGACCTGAATCTTGAATCTTCTGGTGGGGAGAAACTTACACAATACCAAGGCTTACACAATACCAGGAGTCTCAAGGCCTTCGCTCCGTGAACCCGGTCCCACCTTCGGATCAGTACATCAAGGACCTCATCAACCATGATGGTGGAGCTTCCTTCCTCAATAACATCATCCGTATCATAATCACTTCTCCCACCATCACTTCTCCCACTATCACTTTTCCCACCATCACTACAATATGCCCCCTGGTTCTAGTATCTTCTGCACCCTCAATCTGTGCAATTTTTCTGCCTAACCCTTTTCCTTTGGCTTTTACAGCTCACCAAACCGCCTTTAACTTTCCACTACTCGGTGAAGATACTAAGCTAGTGATTCTCTTTTCAACATTTTTCGTAGTTTTTTGAGGATTTAAATAAACTTGCATTAAAGTCAGGTATATATTGCCATGAGTTTTCCCTGACCGTTGATTAAGTCCTGCTTCATACACCCGATCTCAGTAAGATAGCGCCAGTTCCAGAAGATGAAGCTAAAATATCAAGAACATTCCACAAAATAAAACATAGATTAATATAAAGACGATCTTCACTGACTCGGTTTATATAAAAATGAAACAACAAAATAAAGATAAAAGAACGCATCGTTTAGAATTTAGATAACCTCATTGCATAAAAAGGTAGCATAGTTTGAACTGATTTCTGTATAGGTCAACTATATTTATTTATGATAATCTTTAAACTTGTAAGCAAATTATCTGTTTTCTTGGAACCATGTATAGAGTTCTATGGTGTAGTGGTTAGCACTCTGGACTCTGAATCCAGCGACCTGGGTTGACTCCCGGTAGGACCTACTTTTTGTATTTATTTTTTCTTACATGAGTTAAGTTGGGTCGTTTGCTACAAATAGGATCAAGATTTTAATATGACCCCCCTAACAATAATTAACTGCAGCCCCCACCACTAATTAGTACAGTAACATTAGTTTCCATAAATGTGTTATGGAAGAATATATTAACCTTTTAATAGAGCTTCCGGTTTTCGATTCAACTGGGCTTTTTCATAAAACTAGCTTTCGGTGACCAAGCCACTAACCGGCCAGGTCTAACCCATGTTTTAAAACGAATACTAGGACTGTGGATACTTTCATTACAAATTTAGGAACTATTGTTGAAGATTTTCTATAGGGTATTCTTGGTCAAGTGGATAGTTTCTATCTATAGGTACACCTATCGCATATACATATTGGTCAAGTTGTATCTGACACTAGAGTCTAGGAGTAGTGCTATTTATGCCTAAACTCCATGCCTAACAAAAGTACAATTTGATGGTGTAAATGGAAACGCTACTTGACACGCTATGTAAAAGAAAACTTCATTTTCTCTTGATTCAAACTTGGATGGCTACAATAAATTTAGCATTTTACTTCAGACTCTAGTGATAAAGGACTAGCATACTTAACCATACTGTTACTTCTCATTTGCTACTCCACTGTCTTCAAAGCTTCAACATTCTATCTACATTGTGTGCATAACACTTTTATAGCAGCAAACGCTGTTGCTCTAGGGTTTTATAACCAGGATACGCACTACTATTACGACATTAATCAGATATGCAATACCATTATTACTATATTTTAATGTTACTGTACAAAAGTTACAACAATGTGTAGGCATGAATTATATTACCTATCTATTTCTATCATGCTACAGCCAGTAGTCGTCCTCAAGCCTCTCTGCTTTGCACTAGCTCTGATTTGTGCTGTGTCGTTCCATTTCTCGCTTTCTGCATATATGTTTGAAACCAAGCCATAGGAACTTGATATTTTAGGGTCGAAATCCAATATCCACCTACCTAAAGCCTCTCCCATTTCATTGTTTCCATGAAGTCTACAAGCAGAAACCAGTGCAACAAGTGCAGAACCACTCTGCGTTGGTGGAATACATTTCAAAAACTCAAACGCCTCGTCAATTTGACCTGCTCGGCCCAGCAAGTCAACCATACAGCTATAATGCTCCTCTGATGGAACAAGTCTATACTCGTCTTTCATCATCCTAAAAAGATTCAAACCTACGTCTACCAAACCAGCATGGCTGCAAGAAGACAGCACTGACATGAAGGTGACCTCATCGGGAACAATATTTTCTTTTTTCATTTCGTGGACTAACTCGAGTGCTCCATAACAATCACCATGCATCCCAGATGCAGATATCATTGTGTTCCAAGAAGCTTATCACCGGTAAGCATTTGTCCAACAATATCTTGCTGGTTGTTTAATCCCAATTTACTATACAGTAGTTAACAGAGAGTTTCATGATGGAATATCAATTTCTCCATTCATACTTTTAATCCACTTGACAGTGATCTCGTGATTTGGCTTAGACGCCAAGTTGAGAAAAGGGGCTTGAAGCAAGCAAGTTAGAATAACCGAATCAGTTTCATTTCTTGTTTGCTTTCATTCTTGTTTGAAACAAGGCTTGGCTCATAAGCATGACCAATGATATCTCGCCAAACCCATCATCATTGATGTCCAAGATACCAAGTCTTTGTGTTTTATTTGATCAAAGAGTGCCTAGCACGGTCTATATATTCACATTTTACATACAAGTACATGACTTGATTAGCAATATCAGTTTTTGACTCGAACCCATGTACGTATCCATGGATACTTCTACGTTGTCCTATATCATTCAGATCAGAAAATGCAGAAACTAAAGTCAAAATGGTAGCTTCGTTTTCAGTCAAACCCGCTCTTCTCATGTTACGAAATGCTTCAATAGCATCATGAGCATGTCCATTTTGGTGATAACCTGCCATCATCACGTTATAGGAAATGATGTCTTTGTCCTTTATGGTATCAAAAACTAGCCTAACTTTGCTACAACTGTTCACATTTTGAATACATATTAACAAGAGCTGTCTTCACAACTACATCAAGCTGAACTCCGGATCTAAACATATAACCATGAATGCTCTTACCAACCCGTAACAAGTCCAAGTTCGCACAACTTAAAATCACATTTGCTAAAGCAATCAGATCAAATCTGCGACCTTCTTTTGCCATGATGGAGAAGAGATTCAAAGCTTCAAAAGGTTGACATGATTTCAGATGACCGGCAATCAATACATTCCAACAAGCATTCGTCTTTATGCTCATTTGACCAAAAACCGTTAGCCTTATTTGGCGCCCCACACTTAACATACATATCCATAAAACTAGTTTCAAAAACCTCATCACGACAACCAATCCCTCTTCTAATCGCATACGCATGGAACAACTCCCCATAATCCGACACCCGTAACTTCCCTATCACTTGTAACAAACTAACCAAAGTCACACGGTTCGGTTCCATGCCATCACTCACCATCACCTTAACAACATCAAACGCCTCATAACCACTATCACAATCCTCACATTTTGCATATCCACTAATCAAAGACGTATAAGCAACAATATCCCTCTCAGTAACTTCCTCAAACACCTTACGCGCATCCACCATACCTCCACACGCAGCGTAAAACCCAACCAACGCCGTCCCCACAAACCGATCTGAATTCAACCCATATTTCACAACATCAACATGAACACATTTCCCATATTCCACCCTACACAGCTCCACACAGCTCTTTAAACTAAACATAAATGCACTACCATTAATTCCAATATTTTTTTCCTTTGAATCTTTTAAAACCCTTAAAACTTGACTAAATTCACCACCTTTAAAATACCCAATAAAAACTGAATTCCAGAGGGTCAGATTCTTGTTCATAATTTTATAAAAAGCCGGTTTCGACTCGGTTAATAAGCCGAAAAAAGCATATGTAGTTAAAAACTTGGAACTTAAAAAAGTGTTGGTGTCAAGACCATGAATTAGTATGCAAGAATGAAGTTTTTTTAAATGTTCATGTTGTTTACATTTATCTAATGATGAAGCTAATTTTTCTGCAAATATTGATGAATGTGAATGTGTAATTAAATTTGAGAAAAAACAAGAGTGGGGTTTATTTATAAATTTGATGATTCCAGTTGATATGTGATGCATCAAAATAAAACTGCATATCTTATCTATCTCCGGAATTTGAGTTGTTACCAGTGTAATTTAGGTGATGCAGAGTGCAATCTATCCATGTATTCTATACCATCAATATATAATATGTAAGCTAAATTATGGTGTGACGATGAACTATGGTATATGTTTGTTGTGATTATAAATGATGATGAAGTTTATTTTGAGACTGTAATGTTAGAAAAACAAAACAAAGTACCAATATTACAAGATTTGTAAAATGGAACACAATATGTGTTTTAATCTCTTCGCTAAAAAAAATGGGTAAAAAAAAATACCTACACAACAAATAAAGTCGGACATAACCATCATACCTAAACCCAAACTTCCCGCGTCAAAGCGCAGGCACCATTACTTGCTATTACATTTGTGAAGTCGAATGCATTTAGTCGCATGTATTCATAGCTGTATGTATACAAATATAGTAAGTGAAGACTATATCGTATAATATATTTAATTTTTATTACGTCTGATAACCGCTGAATTAAAATTTTCTAATTTTAAAAGTAAATGGTTCTACCTAAACTACTTGAATTTCATATTTACAATACATATTATATTAATTTAGCAAAGTCATACTATATTATACATTGAATTTAAAGTATGTCGTAAGACCTATATTATTATTTATTTTTTTAATTTGGTAAGGAAAAAAAAGCCAACACATTTGCTATACGTTATGGAAATTTGACAAAGTTTGGCTTTAACATATTACAACTTTGATATATTATTTTTGCGTCAAATAATTGTTGTATTAATTTATTTTATTTAGAAATGTAAAACGGTTTCCTCTGACCGAAGGTTGGTTTTGAAGACTCGGACCAAACCATACGGTTCGATTAGTGACACTAAAAAGAAATGGGCCATTTCTATATCTAAACCTCAATTTAAAGAGCACTTAAGAGCCCAAACCAACCAGAACAATAAACACCCTAAGTGGACAAACAGCTCAGGGGTGTTGATCGGTTCGGTTATCGAGTTGTTCGGTTTATTAGGTTCAGTTAGTTCGGTTAAAAAAAATCTGGGTATAACCGAAAACCGAACCGAATTCAAATTGGATTGAACCGAATCGAAAATCGAACTGAAAACCGAACCAGAAAAACCGAAACCGAACCGAATAAAATTTAAATTTAATTTTATACTTAATTATATAGATTTTTAAAAGAAAAAAAATTACAAGCTTAAAAAGTGTTTTTTTATATTAAAATAAAATTTAAATGTTTTTTTATATATATAAATATATAAAAATAAAAAAATGTATATATTTATATGAATTCGGTTTTCGGTTTTGATTGCAAAATCATATCCAAACCAAAAACCGAATATTTAAAATTCGGTTCGGTTCGGTTCGGTTCGATTTTTGAATAAACTACAGTTACGGTTAAAAATGCGGTTGAATTTTACGGTTCGATTCGGTTTAATAACCGAACAATGCACATCCCTAAACAAGCACCTTGATTCACGACCAGTTTGACCAATTAAAGTCAACGGGTAGCGACAATTCAAAATTCAAAGATGAGGAAATTACAAAAAAGTATTCAGGACCCACAAAATTTAGAGACATATACATTTAAAGGTACAAACAAGCACCTTGGTATGCCAATGGATTTAAGGATGGGTTTGTATATGTCATACAATGTAGTAATTAACTTGTGTTACAGTACGACATTATAAATAGAGTAAACTGCAAAAATCATCCCTGTGGTTTGTAGTTTGTGGCACTAATCATCCCTAGCTGATACTATTGGCACTAATCATCCCTGAGTGGCAAATGTTCGGCAAAAATCATCCTTATTGGGGATGATTTTTGCAAAAAGTTTAACAAAAAGTTTTGCAAAAATCATCCCTCTAGGGATGATTTTTGCTGAACATTTCACTACTCGGGGATGATTAGTGCCAATAGTATCGGCTAGGGATGATTAGTGCCACAAACTACAAACCACAGGGATGATTTTTGCAGTTTACTCTTATAAATATTTGTAACATGACAACATAGATCATAACTATTTTTCTATATATTTTCGAAAAAAGCATATGTATTTGATGATTTATGAAAATTTCAACAATGTTGGTCCAAAATTCTGCAACTATATCCGGTCGAGGCATACTGCTCCGACGATATTGGCTCACCATCGTGAGCAAAATTGAAGCTCCCTCAAGCGTGACTAGGGGATCCTTTATGGGCATGGCGCCGTGACACACCCCTCACCGACAAATTGGTGACGATAAACTGAACACTGATACGTTTTTGATTCTTTGCGCAAATCTAATCCCAAAACAACAGCGTGTTATACAAATTGGTTGTTTTAGAATGAAGAATGAATAGAATAATTAATACGATTAGGTTATGCCCAAACCCAGTTTGAGGGATTGTGTCCATTAGGTTTAAGGGTTAGCTTAATTATCAAAGCCATAATCTATTATAAATAGACATGTAGATCATATATGTAATGACGACAAAAAACACAACCGATAATATCATTCTATTGTTTATTTTAACATGGTATATCAAGCTCTAGGTAGATCCTTCAGAAAAATTGCTATCCCTCTCCGGTCCATCGGCCACTTGTCGTGATATCGGAGGAATTCCCTTTATTCTCGCTTTAATGTTTTTTAGGATTTTGTTTTTCGTTTTCAATTCATAAACCCTAAACCCAAACCGTCAAAAAAAATGTTGAGTTGCCTTCCATCAACTCTTTTTTTTCTTCTTCATCATCTATTTGTTTTCATTGTCGAAGATCATTGTCGTTGACAACAAAAGTTGATCATTAAATTGCCGCTCCCTTCTAAAGACAAAGCAAGCCATGACGTAAAAAAAAATCGTCACGCAAAGAAGGATACTACAAGCAATAAACAACTATGCCGCCAAATACAATTATACTTCCGCTCGAACAACAAAAAAAAGAAGATGAAAAAAGAAGAAAAAATTGGCTTTCAACATTTATTCCAGTTTGACCGTCCAGATTGCTGCCGTTCAAACTGCATGGGAGTATTATAACAAATGCAAACGTAATAAAACAAAAAAAGATTAGCGTTATGGCCTAAACCCAGTTGTGTCGGATCTGTAAAACTTCATCATAGCGTTACGTGGTTATTTATTTATCAAGCCATATTCTATTATAAATAGACATGAGATCATATTATGTAATGACACAAAAACACAATCGATAATATCATTCTATTGTTATTTTACATAGAAAACGCATAAAGACATTGAAAATGAGTGTTTCGTGACATGATGAACATTTAGTTCTGTAGCCTCTAAGTTCATCCATTGATTTTGTGTTACAAAATCAAACAGGTTTCATTATACGTAATTCTAGTTGTTTTAGTTAAAGGACAACTACTAAACTTTTTCAATCTGGGGTGTTCTGCTCTCCGTAACGACATCTATACATACAGCTTCAGTCGAGGGTGGTCTATATTCGTTAAAGTGAGTATATGTTGTGTGGTCTATGCGATCGGCGCGAATATCTCAACTAAACGAAACTGGAAAAAGGATACCCACCATGCCAAAGAAATGGTCTTCACTGGCATATGATAGGAGTAATGTCTTTCTAGGTATCAACACACAACTCTCCCCTACTCACCTAAGCATTTTAATTTGCGTACTCTTTCTCGGTCCTTAGATGTGCTACTTGAGTATCGATCTTGAATTAGTATGAATTATATTAGATGGATGTATGTAGACGATATCTGGTACGGCGACTGGTTTAGGGATGTATAAATGTTGGTGGTTTTGTTTGTAAATTGTGTCGTGGTTATGTTATTTTGTGTTACTTTTTATGATCGGACGGGTGTTATTTGAGAGAATATGATTAGTGCTAGATTAGAATAGTATTGTCATGAACGATAGTAGAGAGACGAGAGAGGAAGGAGAATTAAGTAGGAGGGAAGCGAGCAAGAACCATTCGATTTGTGAAGCGGTAGCTAAATCCAGTTTATTCCAGCAATTTCTACAAAATATTTAATTTTGTTTTGGGTGAAACAAACCTTTGCTTTTTCCTATTGGGAGGAAGAATTATGAGAGCTGAAAGAAGATAGCGGAAAAGACGTGCGCGGAGATAACAAGAGAAAGAGAGTGAGTGAGTAGTTGAGGAGAGGGGAAGAGAGTGGAGAGATTGGTGGGAGTGTATAGCAGATAAGAATATACTACTGTGTGAGGTGTGAGTGGTTTTCTGAATCTAAATCTTAGTCTTAATTGTTATGAAGTGGGGATAGAAGGTAGAAAGAGCGTAGAAATTGTTTGGTTGTTGAAATAGAGATTGAGGTGCGAGAGAGGGTATAGAAGTTAGTTGTCGTGAGGAAAGTTGGTGTAAAGTGAGGAGGAATGAGGAGAGGGTGATAAAGCGTGAAGATAGAGTGTAAGGGGTATTTATTTTAAGTATTGTTAATTAGACATAATGAGATTTAATAGAAGTAGATATTAAGTTGGTTGAGTATAGTATAAAAAAATGATAGGAGAGTGGTGAGGAATTTGGAGGGGGGTGGGGAGGGGTGGGGTGTTGGCGGAGTGAGTTTGTGTTATGTGGGTATAAGTGTGGAGGATGTTAGGGTGTTAAGATTATGATGAGGATGTAGGGGTTAAGTGTTTTTTTGTTTAGAGTGGTAGTATATATGGGGGTTTCTATATATCTGTTAAGAAGTGTTGTTTGTTTAAAATAGATATTCGAGTGAAGGAATTGTTTTTATTAAGAGTATGGTTTAGGTGGCATGTGGATGGTTAATGGTAAGATGTGAGACAGTTTAAGTGCGGGATGCTATTGGAGAATTTTGAATTATTTTATTTATTTTTTTTGTTGGGAATTGTAAGATTGAGAGGAAATGATTGGGTGGAGTAGGACAGTTGTAGTTGAAGTAGTGCTAAAATTACAGATAAATAGTTAAATCAGCGAAGGTAACCCAAATACAGATTGAAAAAGATTAATGAGAAACTGAAAGAAATGGGGGCCCCACTTCGGCCCACTAACAGATATGAGCGAAATATTAGGAAAACCTAGTATTGGGCTCACCTATAAAAAGGGGTGTTCTGACAACCCATGAGGTATGATTTTCTGACCACATTTCACACACATATACTCTTACATTCTCTGACGAAAATATGAATACTTACTCTCACGCTGGAGTCTAATCGTGGGGTCCGTCCTCACGGTAAGCTAACGGTTTACCTTTAATTGTGCAGGAGATCACTACATCACTTGGCTTATACAAGATTCCATTCACTGGCTCAGCCCAATAACCATCTCAGATCCACTATATTCAACCCGTAACATATTTTGTACTAACAAGTTGGCGCCATCCGTGGGATCCAGAATACAACTGCGTTCTACAAAAATATTCACCATGAGCAATCATGAACGAACCACTCCTAGCCAACCCATGTCTGATGTGCGGAACACGGTTGGGAGAGAAAAGGAGCCAGCTACGCAAGATCGAGGTGGGCCTGCATCCGACGCAGCCTTCTATGAATATTGCGACAAAAATTACAATCAGCTGCTGCCAATCATGGCCGAGAAGTTTAACCGGGACAAAGAAAAAAGTGAAAAGCTGAAGGAACTAAAATCCCGGCTTAACTTCGAAGGATGTTCCGGAACATCGCAGTATTCCGAGTAAAAAATGATGGACACTAAGGAACATAAAAAAAGGCACAGATCTAGGCGCTCCCGTAGCCCAAGAACTAGTGTATTATCAAGAATAAGAAGTGAGCGGTCAAGATCACCAAGGCAAAGGTCAAAAGAAGGAGGTGTGTTTAAAAGGCTAGGAAGTAGGGGGAAGAGTGTATTCGCACGCTCAGACAGCTACAGCCGGAACTCCCATTCAAAATACATAAAAGCTCTCTCAGAAAGTGAGGATAATGAAGGCGGGCACTGGAAGTCAAGATCAAAGAAGAAGAAATCGTGTAGGGAAGAGGACGACTTGTCCCAGCCATGGGTATGTGAGGAAGTAGATCCTTTCACACCAGAATCCATTACTTCGACTTCCCAAAAACAAGGATGCCCAACCATATCAAGACATATGACGGAAGCGAAGATCCGGAGGATCATGTGAAAATCTTCCAGGCAGCAACAAAAACAGAACGATGGGACATGCCAACATGGTGCCACATGTTTAACTCTACGCTGGCGGGAAACGCGAGAGTATGGTTTGATGACCTTCCACTTGAATCAATAGATAGTTATGATGATCTAAAGAAAGCATTTTTGGAAAATTGTCTCCAACAGAAGAAATGTATTAAAGATCCCATAGAAATCCATAACATCAAACAGCGGGGGGGGAGAATCTACGGAAGACTTTGTGAAAAGATATAAACTGGAAAGCAGGGATGTCAAGGGGGCTCCAGAATGCATGAGAATCTCCGGATTCGTGCATGTTCGATGACAAAATCCCGAAAACAGTTGATGAAATGATGAAAGTTACTACATATTTCCTCAGGGGGGAAGTGGCAGCCTCAAATCACGAACGAAAGAAAACGTTTCCACCATGGAAACATCATGAAGGCAACCAAAAGCAAAATTTCAAAAAAGGAGGTTTCCGGAACCAACAAAGGTCGAAAAGGAAGCAGGATCGGTTTTCCTTACTCACAAAAACCCCCAAAGAAATTTTCGCTTTAGACAAAGGAAAATTTAAAGCTTCGCCACCGATGACAACCCCGGTTGAGAAACGGAACCATGCAAAATTCTGCGAGTTTCATGGTGAAGTAGGGCATAACACAGACGAATGTATGCACCTGAAGAAACAGATTGAGGAAATGCTAAAAGCAGGAAAGCTGTCACATCTGATTAAAGAACTAAAATAAAAAAACGGAAAGGAACAACCTAAGGTGGCAAAGAAAGGAGAAACTTCCGGGAAGGATAAAGCGTTAGCTATCCTAATGGTCCAACCCTGGAAAAAGGTGGCTATACAAAGGATTACACAGAGTTTCTCTCCTAATCCAGAAATCTTTTTTCTACCCCTGGGAGAAGATGAAGGAACGGAAGGCCCGATGATCATAGAGGCGGAAATAAGAGGCCATTGTGTACACCGTATGTATGTGGACGGCGGATCGGCCTCAGAAATTTTGTATGAGCACTGCTTTAACCGACTCCATCTGGAAATTAAAAAACAATTGATACCAGCCACTACCCTTTTGATTGGATTCAGTGGTGGGATCATATGGACAATAGGGCAAATATAATTGTTAGTTAAGATTGGAGATGAAGAACACTCTGCTTCGGCCTGGATGAATTTCATGGTTGTAAGATCACCATCTCCATACAATGG
>BQNB010050799.1:2615-41330 GCA_026074375.1 Tanacetum coccineum | reverse complement strand
TGTGAACTCTATAATTGTACACACTTTAATGTGTGATGATGTTGTTAATAAAATGTGTACAAACCCCCCTTTTTTTGTAGTGTAGGTTTTCAATCTTTATTATTGGAGTAACATCTGTTTATCGGTTTATAATATGGTATGCATGATTATTATTGATTAATTTTTATATGTCCAACTAAAGTTCTCGATTTCGAGCCATATATATGTACTAATAAGGTCCTAATCATATCATACGTGCCGATGCAAAGCATAGGTTCGAGACGATCTCTTCACATGGCTTTTTGTGATGGATCAATCAAATAGCTTTTTCACAATGTTTATTAGATCTCTTTGCAAAATCAAGATTAAGCTTATAAACACACTGTTGTGTATTGTTTAGATAATAAATATGTGTAACATATACAAACCTCTTCAATCTGTTTGCAAAAACAAACATATGTGATGTGATCATAATAAATAAAAGAAACTCATTGAATCATGTACAAAACTGAGTGGACAGTGTTTAGAACTGTTAAATTATAGCTTATTAGTTAAGCTTGCAACAATCGGTATCCTGGGCGTGCTTCTTCCACACTTTCTTGTAAGAAATAAGCAGTTACTAGTTAGATTGCGAGTAAGATGAAGATGCGTGCAAGGACTTCATACTAAGAGTTTAAGACGCCATGGTTTTCGTTTGTTTTCTTTGTTGAGAGATTATGTTGACATGCGTGGTGAAGAATTTGCTCGCTTTTTCTTCCACCTTGTTTGGTTGGTGATGATGGATCATATGCCATCGTTAGATAAGATATCGTCTTCTTTGAGTTTATTTATTTGGTTCCTCCGCCACCTGTCTACTTTTCCACACGATTGGGGCTACCAGCATCCACACTGCCAAAACACAAGATGTAAAAAAAACTAAGGAATATGATAAATATTGCCTCATTGCCTTTACGCAATGCCTGGACGTGCTACAAATTTGAAAGTGTTTGAGCAAACCGTTTGAGTTTCTGATTTTCGTAAGGGCAAAATACTTATGGGTCTAAAGTGGAAACTTACAGTAGACACAGACGGCTAGCCACTCGTTTACAATTCTAACCCAAGTACTAGTCCAACCAACATCAATCGTCCACCTGCAAGAGTACAATTATTTATGTAAACGAACATTAGGATTGGCTTGCCTTTGATGGAAGATATTGAACTATGATCACTTACTTTTTCATATGGTGATGAGAACTCCAACCAATTAGTAGCATTGCAAAGTACATTGTTCCAGTGGCAAAAACAAAATGGAAGAATCCAAAACTATAAGGAACGTCATCTTCAGCCTGTTTCTCATCCTTTCGGAACTGCGGATATAATTATCATATTTAGTTAGCTCCAAAGGTGTGAAAGACCTATTGAGATGATGTTTAAACGAGGTTCTTGTTTTACCTGAAAGCATTTAGAATCGATGCCAGTTGAAAACGTGGCAATCACCATTGCTAGGAGTGCGACAATAAAGCTCTGTAACAATATGTAAGAAATTATAGTCTTTGATTCTTTCACGGAAATTCAAATAACTATCAGAAATCGAAACTTACAATGATAGTTAGCCAGTCTCTTGAGCCTTCAGAATTCCTGAGACATTTGTTATCAGCTGGTTCACTGTAGGCATACAGACATGGTTAGATTTGAAGCAATGGCGATAATGTTGTTAAACAACTTCCACTTAGAGGTTTAAAATGGGTGGGTAAGGCGGGTTGGTTAACGGGTCAAAATGGTTACTTTTGGTACAGATCAAAGTGGGTTGGTTCAGGTTGCGCCAAAAAACCTTTTACCCCAAAATCAATCTCGGTAGCTTTTATTTTTTCAAAATACATTCGGCACAACTTTGGCACTCGTTTCCTATTTAGCTATATTATTTTATTTGAACCGTTAGTAATAAAACATACTACGTAACTCGAATCAATGCATAGTGAGAGGTAAAATAAGTGTACCTTCTAATAGCAGACCAACATAGGAACACGATATACAGCCCCATAAAACCAGGAGTCAAGAAGCCGGCGCTAACCTGTTTAATAAAAAAAAATGATAAATTTAACAACGCGAAGAAACAAATATTGAAGTCATTTTCGTAGTTGAACTTACTTTTGGGTGAAGAGAGACGCTAGTCATAAGCTGTAGCAGAACAAGCGTCCACGTGATGAAAAAAATATTAAGCAAGCAAGTCGCTTGTGGCGTGTACCAAATATACATCAAAATAATCCCAAGTATGCACACGACATATGCAGTAGTTGCGAGCAGCGTGAAATGGATACGGCTGAAACAGAACATCAATAACGTAACCATGTATACTTCGGAAAAAGGGTGTATTATTTCTTTAATAGTAATGTATATTTCTGAAAAACAGTTACCATCTCTCTGCATATTTTTCGGATAAACAGCACTCGTTCA
The DNA here is from genome assembly GCA_026074375.1 of Tanacetum coccineum. Taxonomy (NCBI): domain Eukaryota; kingdom Viridiplantae; phylum Streptophyta; class Magnoliopsida; order Asterales; family Asteraceae; genus Tanacetum; species Tanacetum coccineum. The sequence goes on along the minus strand of BQNB010050799.1, from coordinate 38,918 downwards.
ACCATGTAATGAAGCTGATTATACTGATTAACTGAATTAGCAAAAAGACCCTGCAAATTGTCATAACTATGATGGTTAACATTTCATAGAGATGTTACAAAGTAATTAAAGAAATAACGTTAGAAAGTTTAGATACCCTGCGCCAAAATGTGCAATTTCACCTGTCATATAAAAGTATAAAACCGATGTATCAGAATACATAACAATAATTCCATGATCAATTAAATTATCTAGATGAATCTTTTAGCGAACAATACTAACCATATATCTGAATTATTTCTGAAGGAAGCAAGAAAGGCAGCAAGACTAGCGCGATCATGAGGACGATCTTAGCAGACCACCAACTAGAATGCCACAATTCTTTTTGTCCATGCAACTTTGAGGTCCCAATGGTCGAAAGAAACATTGTGAAAAAGAACATCTAACATATCATTAAGGATCTTTTTTCAAAATGCTGCAAGGATATGTAACAGCTTGATTGTGTCGCTAATGAGGTTAATAATATAAGAAAAGGATACGAAACATCCAAAGCTCACTCGCAGAACTCCTTCCGTCCCTAAACAGTTTTCACCGGCTTCGCAGCTTTTTAATCCTACAAACAACATGAGGTCATGACTTACGACCTGGAATTACATCAAGTGTGTTTAAAAAAATGCTGATATGATCATATGAAGAAATCTTACTATGCATTTCTGTAAATGCGCTATGACCATAGTCTCGTACAGCCCACGCAAGCAAGTTAGCTAACAGAAACATCACACTATATACATATCTAGCCATCCAAGGGTTTGATCCATATCGAAACTGAGCCCACCAAGGACCGTCCGAGACCTTAACGTACTGATCACTACTATTATTCATTACATCCATCCCAGCTTCAAGTTTCGCCATTGTCATAGTTTACGTTAAACTATCAAAAGAGAGCTAGTGGAAATTATTCCACCAGCCCCCTTACCATCTGCAATCTATAAAACAGACGGATGAATATCGGTGCAATGCCTACAAAAAGATCAAAAAAAACCAAATATTGGCATATGGGCTATGGCTTAGAAATTCAAAGTTTTAAAGCTTGAATCATGGTCTTTTTAGCAAGCACATGACAAGGAATCAAAATGTACTTTTGTTTACTTATAAATCTTGAAACAACATCAATGTGCTACCTAGAGCTTGAACATGCCATGAGGTAAATTATTGTTATCATTATTCAGTTACAAATTTGGTTGTATTCTAACTAACGAAATTATGAATCAACAAGACTTTAAAAGGTATCCTAGGTTCATAAATAACTATGTACTCCCTCCGTCTCAAATTAATTGTCCCCTGACAAAAATACACACAGTTTAAGAAAACATAATCGTATTCTTTCTCTTACTTTTTTGCAGAATGACAGTTTTACCCTTATGGAATTAATTAAAGCTTTGAATAAAGTTTGTAATTTCTAATATCATTAGGGGCAATATTGTAAACTTGCTACATTACTCACAACTATATTTGAAAGGGAACAATAATTTCAGGATGGGATTGTCTAACGAGTGCCCTCAGGGCATCGCTTAAGGTGCATTAATTCATCCCGAACTTTCTTTATAAATTGAAAAATGCTTTAATACACATTAATTGATCTTATAATTTACCTTAATTAGTTCTGAATTTGTATTTAATAAACCTAAAGTTTCTTATTTAATCATTTAATCTAATGCTCTGATGACACTCGTTAGACAATCCTTTTTAAAATAACCTAAAATGGAAAAAGGAACTATTAATTTAGGACGGACGGAGCAGTAACTTTCATTGAAATTTATTAAACTGCCTAAAAAGGTAAAAAAGCTATGTAGTAACATTCATGTGTCACATGGGTTGTAACTATATCATTTATGACATGGTTTCATTTAGATCTGTGACTATTACTTAAATAACCGATGGCTAATAAGCTGTGATCTACATTATGTCAAAGCGTGATTTTCAACACATTTATATTATTGTTGAAAAATATTGATGTGTTTAGTCAGCTAGAATATATACTTAGATATTATTATGACCGTAAATGTTGGTTATGTGTGTTTATTTATTAAAGAGTAAACTGCAAAATACATCCTTGTGGTTTCATGTTTCTCACGAAATACATCCCTGATCGAAACTATTAGCAGTTTACATCACTCGTTAGGCAAACGTTTGCCGAAATACATCCCTCGTCACTAACTTCGTTAAATATCCAGTTTTTTGGGCCCCGCTTTTTGGTACCCCACTTCAGTGGGTATTTTCGTCCTTTTCTTCCACAAGGATGTAATTTCGTGTGTGAAACATTGAAACCACAAGGATGTATTTATGACATTTACTTTCGAGATTATAAGATTTTGGGAAACATGAAAAGGACGAAAATACCCTTGAAGCGGGGCCCAAAAAACTGGATATTTAACGAAGTTAGTGACGAGGGATGTATTTCGGCAAACGTTTGCCTAACGAGTGGTGTAAACTGCTAATAGTTTCGATCAGGGATGTATTTCGTGAGAAACATGAAACCACAAGGATGTATTTTGCAGTTTACTCTTTATTAAATAGATGAACATGAGTAAAGTTTTATTTTTATTTAGTTAAATGAACAAACATAAATAAAATATTGTTCGTGAACGTCCGATTATATGTTTGTTAATATTGTTTATGTACGTTTATATGTTTATGGTCTTATATCGTATATTTTTATTATATACTTTAAAAAACAGTTTACTTAAACAAATGAACACACATAAACACAATATTTTGTATACATTTTTGGTATCTTCATATGTTCATTCGTTTCACGTTCATTTAATCTCTTAGTGAACGAACAAGTATAATTCCGTATTTTAATGAACGAACATGTACACGAAAATTCTTTTGTTTAAGCGTTCGTGTTCGTTCTTTTATCTGATTAAAATTAAACGGACGAACATGAACAATGCTACGTTCGTGTTCGCTCGATTGGTTTACAGCATAGTACTATAGTTAGTTTGTGACAGAGGAGCAAAAACAGTACTCCCTCCGTCCTATAATTATAGTCTGCCGACAAAAAATACGCAGTTTAAGAAAAACATCAACTTTACAGCTTTCTCTCTCTTACTTTTTGCACAATGACAGTTTTACCCTTAACCAATTAATTTATAACTTCTTTAAAGATTGTAATAATAATAACATCAAGTGAGGGTGATATGGTAAACTTAATCTAAATTTCTTATCTATTTTTAAAAGTGGACAATTAATTTAGAACAATTAATTTGGGACAAATAAAAAAGGAAACATAAACTATAATTATGGGACGGAGCAGTATAAAAAAGAATGGTGAAAAGATAAAACATGAATAGTCAATAAAGTAAGTGTCTGGTTTCCCACTTGATGTGGAGACATAACATGATGTATCATGAACATTGTGGTGTTGGCTAGTTGCTACATCTTTGTCAAACTTGGGATACCAAAATGTTTGCAGACCAAACAAACCATGATGATGCAACCCTGCACTAATTCTTGGTGTTTTTTTAAAATTAAAGAAGTGTTTAATTTTGAAAGAAAACATGCGTGGAGACGGATAAAAAAGTGTAAAACTAAAACCGGTTATTAACTGTCCGAGACCCGTTTTAAGAAAAACCGGCCCATTTGGTATTGGAACCGGTCTTAGACTCGGCGACGATCTTAAATCAGTTCTACTTTCATACAAAATCAGGTTATAACGATAGCGAAAACCGGCTAAAAACTTATTAAAAATTATTCATTTCTTCGGAGTAGTTAATGTCAACTTTGAAAAAAAAAAGAGTATACATAAAAGGTATGACTTTGAACTTCCGGTGTGAAATATTTGCCCTGCCTATTAAGTCAGTACTAACCCATGACATGTTTCATACATTATTCGTGATATAATTTATGGATCTACATGTGTGTAAACCACTTGTCTATACAAAAATAAATGTGCAGCGGTCGCATACATTAGAGTAAGAAAAAAATTATTTTTTCGAGTAACTTAAACGATGATTTTTCTCCATCTAATTCTTAGATTTGGTGTAATAGGTAGTCAAATACGCGCTTGTGACCACGACGCGTACACCATAGGAAACTCACCCCACTGACACGTCTGTGACAAGAGAAGACGAGAAGCTGGTTTATCGACCGACCAAGTTGGTGAGGGTGAATTTGAGCGTATTTATGTGGTATATTTGAGTTTTAGTCCCAGCAGCAGTGCTATGTACATTTACATTATGTCTTTATAAGTTTTTAAGCTTAAAATTTTTAATTGCTACTGTATTAGGTTTTGATTTTTATTTATGGACCTACCACTTACTATTTGGTTTTCCTAGCATATATTCCATTCCAAACCAATACAAACATCCAATAACTTTTTCAACTATGCAATTTTAACTTCCACTATTCATGGATCTCCACATTCCATATGTTCAACCAAACTCTACAGATTCGTTGCGACCAACTTCTTGTGACCAACTTTTATCAATAGTAGGTGCATTATTTTTGTCTAACCCACCACAAAAGGTGTAGATCCGCAATAACACCCTAACTATGGATGCTTTTTAGCACCAGTCATTGTCCACCTCAAAAAAATAGCTCCGGGAACTCTTTTGACCCAACGGAGCACCAACTGGAGTGAGCACGAGCCGAAACTCGAACCCATGACCCCTTTTTCACAAAATCACTTCAGTTGGTCTATAAGTTTTTCGAAAGTTGGTACCAACCGAGCTAAACCTCTTTGGTTTTGTCGAATTATTTTTGGACGACTAGAAATTTAAAAATGTTTAAATTTTAAAAGTTAAAAAAAATTTATATAAGAAATGAGGAGGATTTTTTGACTTTTTGTGCATCTAATAACGATCGAGTACTCGACCATCTCTCGCCGGCAACCGACGTCGACCGAGACACCCGTTATAGCGTCAATCGACGACCGATTTGCTCGACTAGGGGCCTGACCGATCTGTAGCGACTAACCTAACAAATATCTGAGAATGACATAGTATCTTTTGATATTTGTATATTATATACTACTACTTTTGATAGGAATTTGTTCGTACGTATGGGCAATGGACTAGAGTAACGCGGACATATTACGCTGTTCTTATCAAATGAGATGAGAGGACATATTCCTTCTCTTGTTGATGCACAAGTTGAAAGTATGGAATCATACCTTTATGTTTATTTCAATTCCTATCCAGATTAAAAGATAGAATAAACGAAAAAAATAAAGCGGAATGTCTGATAAAAATTGGGAAAGCATCTAGGATCAGGCTCACATATACGTGTACATGCAAGTTTTTTTTCTGTTAGTGACTAACATTTATATCGTATATCCTACATGTTTGGAATCGCTTTACGTAAGATAAATGGATTATTGTGTTTACAGAACGCATACTATTGCATTACGGAAAGCAAACAGATTATTAATATGAAGACCATGTTTTCCTAATGGGTTTTTCTATTTTGTGCCCTAGGGGCACATGATAAGAACACCAAAAGTACATAAAAGGTACACAGGGGCCCACAGAAAAATACACAAGGATCCTTATTTTGTGGATTCCTGTGTACTTTTCTGTGGGACCCTGTGTACTTTTGGTGTTCTTATCATGTGACCCTAGGGCACAAGATAAAAAAACTCTTTGCTAATAAAGACGTGATTTTTGAGACGTATAAAAAAAACTGACATATAGGCAGTCATTTCCAAAAAAAAAAATTGCAATGATCTAGATACTGTAATTACTTTAAACCCACGTTAACATAATTAATGTCATCAACTTTAACAGACAGAAATAAATCACATAATGCACAAATCAGCTACAATCAAGGAAGCAACAAATTAAATAACGAAATTAATCAACTCAGCTTGATCATCATCAACATTCAAATGTACATGTGTAACAACTTAGAATATATAGTCAAGAATGAAAATAAAGCTAACCTGATGAGAAAATCGAGCCAGAAAAAGAACTCGACCACGAATGCTCAGATCAACTTGTTCGATCTTTAGGTTCACGTAAATTGTAACTGAATTACAAACATACATACATTTCATCAACTTTCAAACGTCTGGAATATTATCCGTTGCAACAACAGTTTGCTAATTTAAAACGGACTTTTCTTGATTGGAAAACTGTTAGCAATTTAAGTTTCCTTGGATCATTAACGCTACGCTATAAATCTTCTGCAAATGGCCGTTTGCAACAGATTTCTACCATAGCATTAGCCACTTGTGTTGTAGTAAACATACATACATTTCTATCAACTTTCAAACGCTTGGAATATGATCCGTTGCAAAAACTGTTGCTAATATAGAACGGATTTTTCTTGATTGGAAAACCGTCGTAATTTAAATTTCGATGTAGTATTAATGCTATGGTAGAAATCTGTTGCAACTGGTTCATACCGTAGCATTAGCCCACTACATGTAAATATTTTGATCACAATGAAACGAAATGAAAAACTTAAACGAACAAACCTGAACAGTCGCGAAAGATAAATCACGAACCCAGATGACGAAAGGTGGTCAAGTAGAGACGAATTTGCTTTAGAAAATTGTGGATCAATCTTTTGCACTTTAGTGTTCAAATGGTTTCTTTACGTCTTTATTTATATGGAGTACATATATAAATTATATAAAATGTGTGAGAGATTGCTTTAATCGTTTGGTTGCTACTTTTGCTTTTATCCGCCGAATGAGATTTTTTATATTATTTGTTTTTGAAGCTCAAACTCATGATTACATATGTTGAGCTCTTGTTATATTTATTTGGTAAGTTGGTGGCAGGCTGTAAAAAAACCTGGCCTGACTCGGACTCGGACACAATAACTAAGTTTATTTGAATCAGGTTATTTGGGTCAAAAATTTATTCGTGTAATTCGAGTCAATCCGAGTAACTTAAATATTAAATAGGGTTTGGTGTTGAGTTAAAAATATTTGGCTAACTCGGGTTCAGATTGACTCAAACCAAGGATTTTTTTATTTTTTAATATTAATTTTATAGATTTTTTATTTAAAAGAGTAAAAAATGATTTTTTTACATTTTACTCATATTCGGTTTATCCGAACCCGAATTGACCCGACCTGAGTTGTCCCGACCGGAATTGACCTGAACCCGAGTAATCCGAATTCATATAGGGTCGGATTCGGATAGGGGTGAGCTCGGTTCTGGAACCGCACTGAACCGACCCGGAACCGAAAGAACCGAGAACCGAAAAACATATGTTTTATGAACTGAGGACCAAACCGACAGCATGTTTTGGTTCCGCTTCGGTTCTCGGGTCCGGTTCGGGTATTTCGGTTCTACCCGATTGTAACCGATAATTTCTAAAAAACATCCAAATACTCAATATTTTTATGTGTGTCACACATCTACGTCCCTTACCTGATACCGGGACACTATTCTTTCCCCGTGCCGGCCGTGGGACTCTTTCCAATAACCAAAATGTATGAATCTTTGAATTATGCGTTAATGTAATTGTTATGAAGAAATATAAATATGAAGTTGCAACAAGGATGGAACCATAGTACCGTGTTAAACTATTAAAATCACGATGAATGTTTGAAGTGTCACGTAAAGAAACCAAACATCTCATAAAAATCTCATATATTTGAAAGTCGGGCGATTCTTTGGTTCCGGAACCGAGAACCGCGGTTCTGAACCGAGAACCGAAATTTGAAATATTAAGGAACCGAAACCGAACCGCGGTTCTAAAATTCGGTTCTGGTTGGGTCGGTTCCGGTTCAGTTCTCGGTTCTCAGTTCCGGTTCGGTTCTCTGTACATATGCTCACCCCTAGATTCGGGTATGGAATTGTTAGTCTTGACCGACTTTGACCCGACCTGAATTGACTCAAACCCGAGTAACCCGAATTCAAATAAGATCGGATTCGGGTACGGAATTTTTAGCTTTGACCGACTTTGAACGACCCGAATCCGATCCAATCTTGACCTGACCCGACTAACACCTTTTGGTTTGGTGTGTACTTGTGAAGTTATTATCAATGATTTTAAAAACCGGTTGACCCCGGCCAGGTTCAACCGTTGAACCTGAAGCCGCTCGGAGACCGGTCGGAGATACCGTGGTTTTTTGCTTATGTTTGGAGAAACCTGGATTGAACCGCCGGGTTATTCGTTGACCCGGGTCGACCGTTTTGTGATAAACCCGGTCGGGTCTGAGACTTTTATCAAAAAATATAACAAAATCTTTTTTTTCCTCAAGGATTTTTATAATTTTAATGGATATAATTGAAGTGATGAGGTCTATTTTTAGTTAAATCTTATAAATGAGTAAATTTAAATTAATAAACTATTAGATAAACACCAACTAGAGTTTAATATAGATGTTATAACTTAGATTTATATTAATTGTTTGATTGCAATAATGCTATATTAAAATAGAAATAGAAAATTTTTTTTCTTAAAATAAAGCTATCGGTAGATTCTTAATATTTTTCATCTTGTTGTCAATCAAGTGAAGAAAATATAATCGAATAAATTATGAAATTACACAACTTTACATATTAAGAAATATAGAAAAAAGTATAGCATATGTTAAAAACCGGTTCGACCCGTTCGGTTCAACCGTTGAACACTTTGACCGGTGAACCGTGATTAAACCGTGTCGATTAAAAAACCGGTTATAAAACATGGTTATTATTATAATCTGGAATTTACACTTTACGTAAAAAAAACATTTCTCTTTTTTTATTATGTGTCGCATGCAAATAAGATAGATATTCAAATGTTTTGGCACAACAAAGATTATGGGGGAGCTTATGATTATTTTTTGAAAAAATAAGCTATTTAAAATATAAGCATTGTTTGGCAAATGAACTTATATGAGATTATAAAAAAAATAATTTTTCATAATCTCTTAAAATCAAATGCTACTTCATGTAGCTTATAAAAAATAATCTATTTTCATAATCTCCATCACCATCTCCATCTACAGCTCCATCTCCAGTTCCAGCAACAGTTATTTCGCCAAACATACCCATTATAAGAACTTTTAACGTGGTTGAAGAAAATAGAAGAAGCAAAGATGGATATTTGGACGTAGATGTAACTTTAAAATATTTCTTCTAATCATAGGAAGCTTCTTGAAGAAGTTTGCTTTGTTTCGTGGTGGTATATTTGGAATTTCCGGAACAAATATATTTTCGGCCCTTCTCGTCCCATGAAGGCAGTCATCCTCGATGAAATTATTGCTAGCTCTTTTCTTTGGTGTAATCATAGAAGTAAATTCTCTTTTAGTTGGATAGATTGGATTAAGAATCCGCACATTATTTCTTTGTAACCTAGCTCCTTGCTAGTTGTTTGGTTTCTAATAAAATTCGCCGTTCAAAAAAAATACCCACATATTTATCATTATTTTTAGAGATATATATACCACAATAACTAACGAGGATATATATTTCCTTCTCAAACTAATGTCATGCATGAACTGAGAGTATGATATGAAGCCTCGTTAGTTCTTTTTTATTTACTTGGTTTTTCGATTTAATATTACGAACCAACTAATCTTAAAATGGCTACCCTTTAAGATAAGATAGCTCAGAATTAACGCAGGTAGAGCCTCAAAAGTATTATACGACTTGAAACAACTCTAAGTCTAATTAATAAATCACCAAATCAAATCTCACCCGTTCATTGATGGTTGTCACACTTGACTTATCTATATAGTTTAAGCTTATAAGTTGAATAATTATTCTATATTCAATGTTATCAAAATAAGTAACGGTTTAATATTGAAAGTCTCATATCAAGTCTACGATACATTTGGTAGATCATAGAGTGTTTTGGTTTTTGAGGCCAACAACATTAGTTTATTAACCAATATGTAAAATACAAGTTTGCAAAAATCGTTAATCGTTAATCGGGCGGTCAACCTCCTTATTGCTCGTAATCGATTTAGACGGGATTAATTGGATTGATATTTCCGGCAAGTTTTGGGTTTTTCCGACGACTTTATGGGTATTTTCGGCGAGTTTTTGATATTTCTGGAAAAAAAAACTCTTGATATATATAAACAAATACTAAAGTGATTAAAACAAGTTTACGGTGAGTTTTGGTATTTCCGGCAAAATTTGCATGTTTCCGACATGTTTGACCATCATTGATCGTCGTTGACAACGGTTAACCGATTTACACAAATCAAAAAAGCTGATGGTCCAATAACGCTTAAACGACAAATAATTAGACTTGTAAGCTTTTTTTTATCATCACTAGTCAAATATATATATATAATGAAAGTGATTTTTCAAATATATGGTAGTCATATATATAATTTAATTTAGTGGTGGTTTGTGTTTGGGGCCTAGAGTTAAGTGTGGAAGCATGACACATAAATATTCATGCGTTGAAGTGTTTTTTTATGAGTGGGAAAGCAAATCGTGCTTGCTTGTACACCACATCGCGTGCTTTGTTTTGCATATTTTATTATTCCTCATGCATCCTTATCATTATTAATCGTCTCTTTTAATCATATCTATAGTTTTTGCTAAAACTGTTTTTTACCTATGGTTAAATTGTATACGTAATAATCTTTACAAGTTTGACAGTGCAGACGCAGAGCAAGTGAAAAAGCTTAGTGTGTATTAATCGTTTTTAGCATGAGAAGGTATAAATCTTATAGTTTATGGACAATATTCACACACCAAAGTTCTTCGCACGGATGACCCATGCATTTTTTGAAGCGCGCTTGCAATTTGACCAAACAAAAATAGACGATTTCGCAATTTACTTTACACTATGGTGGTGTTTGGGATTGCGACATGTGACTGATTATCAACTTATCACAGTTTCATAACGCAAGTTATCTCAAATTAGTGTTTGGCAATGCAAACCAGAAAAGTGATTAATTGCGTTTGATTTGGTCCAAAACTGAGGTTTGAATAATCCACACAAGTTACTTTTTCAAAACGCCATTTTGTTTTTATTGTCTAATTACAAAAACACCCTCAATTTAAATAAATCATTAAAACAAAGGATGTTCATTTATGTCATTTTACTTATAAATCTAATACATAATTTGATTTGCCAAACACTCAAAAAATTGATTATCTTATTATTGCGTTATCAAGCAACATAATTAAATCCAAACATTATATTTCAAAATCACATTTTACAACCGCTGATTACCTAATTATTCATTTTCAAAACGAATAATCTATTTTTAATAAGCAATCCCAAACACCCCCTATATATGATCGTATGTTTTAAAATAGGGTTAATGTAATAGCAAGAAACTTTCTTAAATTTCTCATTATCACATATGAACTATATAGAATACAATATACTTATCAAACTTTAGTTGTTTCGGGTTGATATCAACAAAACCTTAATTTTTACCTCCAAAATTCACGTGTCTAATAAGTTAACATTTGCAAAAAAAAGTTTGAAAAGTATTTTAAAACAATTGATAAAGTTTTATGAGTATTTTGAAACACATAACTTTATAACTTAATAAAAAATAAATGAATCCACGTATTCTGTTTAGTCGATGTAGCCGGTTGTTGGTTGCGACCCATAAGTAAAAGTATGACACTGAACTAAATTTAAATATTTAATAAGTATTATGACATTTTATGAAGTTCATATTTGATAAATGAAATATATTAGATATTATTAAATATTAACCATAAGGTCATCTTAACTTCATTTTTAGATTTACGAGGCATGCAGACTCGTGCGATGCACACGGCTTGTGTCAAAAAAACTTCTCATGTGGTTGCTTGCATAATGATTTTGTTAGAATGTTGATGCGTTAGTCTGATTGTGTATACTTTGGGAATTGGCTATGTAATGTTTAGATGTGTTGTTGAACATGCAAACCCGTGCGATGCACACAACTTGCTGCAAGCTATACACCTTGAACCCATGATAATAAACTAAATTATATATTCTGATGAGAATTTTGTTGTGTTATAAAATTTGCTACAATATACTGATATCCCACTAGTTTAATCCATTATACAACACTAATCTATACCAAGATGCTAGAAAATGAGAAGAAATCTTAGAGAGAGAAAGTAGAGAGAGAAACAAGAAAGAAAGTTAGATTAGAGAAAAATGGGAAGTTACAAGTGATGGGAAAAGTAACCAACACCCTTCACCAAGTGTGGTGAAGGGATATTTATACCCATGCCATGCTAGGTGGCTTATGGGCTTGTAACTTGGGCCGGGCTTGGCATAACTTGGGCTTTGAGCCCGAAACACGGACAATATTAGATTATAATCCAAGCCCGTTGAACCCGACTAGCCTATTACAATACAAGACCTAGTTTGACTTTCTTAGACCGATAACATTCTTGTTTGACTTAATATAATTAAGGCTAACAATCTCCCCCAATGTTGAGGTCTCTTTCTTCAAACTCCTCTGTGCCACCGATGAGATTGCTTGATTTGACTTTGTGCTTTGCCTTCTTTTAGTCTTCGGTCTTTGTCTTTTCTTGTTTGTAATGGCTTTTTTCCTTCATGCTCTTTGTGATCTTGATTTTGAGCCTTTATCTTTTGACTTTGAGTTCTTGAGATCGTTATCTTGCATCATCTCCTTGACTTGAATCATCTTGATTTGACTTCCTTGATCAACTTGTGCTCTTGACCAACATGCTCATACTTGTTACATTCTTGTTTGACATATGTGATTATAAGTCTAATAATCTTCCCAATATATGATTCTTTATTTGACTTTGAGACTCTTTGATGGTGGGGAAGATTAGAATCAACTATCTTGACGTTGAATGATTGACTTTGAAAGCTTGAGTATGAGCATGTGGTTTATGAATCCGACTTCGCTGGAATGAGGCTGCAACACCGTCGTCTTATCCTGAAATAAAACAGTTAGCAATAAAAGATGAATATGGCTTTGTCATTCATCTTGAGTTCGGTTGCATTAACCTCCGGTTTCCCGTTTTATAGTATAAATACTATACCTGTGATCAGGTAGATTCAAAGAATCTCCTTGACAGGGTTTCCAGCTCAAAGCGTAGGATCTTCTAACACAGATGTATTAGATTCACCATGCTTGCTAGTTCTCATTACCGGAACGTCTCAAAGCAAACAACACGGTAAGAGTGAATCAGATAGTTACTATCTTTCTGATTAAGTCGTCAATTCATTTACTGGACCAAAATTGATATCCAGTTATCACAAGCTTGATTCATATAGAATCTTGCAAGTCACCTACCAAGAGCTTGTTTGATGTTGGCTCAAGCAGGATTTCCATCTTCACTGTAAATACTTAAGTATCACTCGGATGTTCTGGCAAGATCTCAAGGATAATGCGTAGGACTCTTTGTTACAACTTATGAACTTTATGGTGTTCAACAAGTGTATTTTGACATTGTGTCCTAATGAGATTTATACTTTGATCTCTTCTGGCTCTAGACTCGATTTGTGCACTTTGGTTTTAGTAATCGGAGGCTGGAGCAGACTGCCACCTATTCAATATTAACAATCTCGGAGTGAGATGTCAATAGATAACGTGTGTATCTCTGTGACAAATGAGACAAGTTTCTTTTGAGAGAAACCCGAATGGCTGGGAAGGGTTGTGCATTGCATCACTGGGTCCATGATGTCGTCTTCAATATCAACAATCATCTTTGTGATTTTGATAGATTATGTATTGACCCGGTTTCTGCCTAAGGTGTAAGGAGGGCTTCTTTCTTTTCACCCTTTATCCATACATTTCTTTTTCATTCTTCAACCCTTTCAATGCTTACCAAGACGTCATTACTAACACCTTGTTGTGATTGTTCCAGTGTTAGCTCAATCTTAGTCGGCATTCTTCCCTTATACACATTCATCTCCAATCATACCTAAGGACTGCTATTTCTAACTATGGAGTGTCCTTGGGTAGATCCCTCCGGTTCTGGTTGGATCGTAGGACTTATACCTAACCTAACCACCTTATGACTTCAGAATCGTCGTGAAATTAATAGGTTGTTGGGTATGAGATCGAACCATAAAACCATTTTCTGACATTGTTATTTTCAAATACTCCCCCTACACATGTGCTTCGAGATTCGAAATTGTTTAGCACATGAAGGAAAGAGCTGCACTTAGAGTCTTAAAGATCACATTAGTCTATAACATATTTTAATCACATTTTCTCCCCTTATTTTAAATAATAAAACACTTAGTATTTGAAATACCAATTGATTAAAATTTGACATGAAAAATTCCATGGGGAGAAAAATTATACCACGATATTGCATGAATTCAGATTCCAACAACTCCCCTTCAACAGTATATGTGGGATACCAATATTTATTAAAACTTGACATTGGAATGAAAAATTGATATGACACCACAAAATGTTGAAGACGGAGTGAGATGCCTTAGTGAACAATGTATATTATTAATTGACATTAAGTTTCCACATTTTAATTTCACAAAATGTGTTTGGATACATAAAATTGACATTTATGAGATGTACCCAACACATTAAAAGGCTTTGTTTTAAAAAGCTCCCCCTCAGAAATTGATTCACATAAAATGACATTCTACGAACTACAATTCTTTGAAAATTATTCGAGGATGACATTCTACGAACTACAATTCTTTGAAAATTATTCGAGGAAGGGAGTGTTGAACACACAATTTTAACAAATACCACTTTTTATGGAAAAATACCACAAATTATATTGTAGACAATTTTGACATTGAAAGTTCTTTTTGAAAAATTGTGTTCAACGATTTTAAAAACATGATAGAAGACTTCTCTTCTATTTTAGAGTAAGCGCACTGAGGCGTACACTTCCCTGTTACATTCGAGACCGAGTTATGCACTGAAATGTACATAAGTCATAGAGAAAAATTTAGAAATGACATGTTTTGAAAGCATTTGAAACTCTCGCTCGAACTTCATTTACACGCCTGTGTCGATGTTAATCAACATTTCTAGGTACGTAAATGTTATCGATTCCAAGAGACATGTCGAGAAGATTCTTTTTGGTATTTTTGAAATTTTCTGATTTTATATTTTGTTTTTCTAGGTTTTATATTTTTGTATTTTCTTTTTGTTGGTTTTATATTTTTGTATTTTGGTTTTCAAAAATATTTATAAATCAAAATAAAGAGAGAAATAAGAGAGAATAAAAATATTTACAAATTTATGTTTGATGGATCAAGCAATCAATTGCGAGAACCTCCCAGGTTCATCTGGAGTCAAACATCTCATACCGAGTCGTTTGACAAGATACTTAAACCTATCTCCGATACAAGCTATATTAAACAAGTCATTCTAACTAGTATTTTAGTTCCGACAAAGAGTAATTCAACAATACCCTTTTCAACCTTTTCTTTTATGAAGTGATATCTGATATCGATGTGCTTGGTACGGGAATGTTGGACTGGATTGCACGAGAGGGCTATGGCTGCCTTTGAGTCACAATACATAGGTATTTTATCAAAGTGGAAGCCATAATTTGTGAGCTGAGTTCTCAACCATAGAGCTTAAGTGCAGCACGCAAATAAAGACACATACTCAGCTTCTACTGAAGACATTGAAGTGCAGTCCTGTTTCTTAGATGACCACCTGACTAACTTATCACCACCTATAAATTGTATGCCACCAGATGTACTCTTTCGTGAATCGAGACAACCCGCGTGATCCGAATCTGAAAAAGCAGTTAGTTCGAAACCGGTGTCCTTCGGATCCCAGAGACCCATGTTAATGGAGTTTTTAAGGTACCGAAAGATCCGTTTAACCGCAGTGAGATGTTTCACAGTCGGTTTCTGGGTTGTGCTAGGAGTGAATATCTTTCCAGTTGGAACCCATCTAAGACCAACAGTCCTGAAAATTTTACCCGTTGGTTTCCACCTAAGAATTTTCAACACTGAAGCTTTAATCCATTTCACAACATAAGCTATACCAATAAGCAAAAATAAAGAAAGATAGAAAGAAAAGTTGAAAGATTATTAGAGAGAAATAAAGAGGTGGAAGATTACACACCACACTCAAAAATTATGCAAAATGGTATAAACAAACACCCTCATGTGTGGAGGACGGGTTCTATTATACCGTTGACTCTTGAGTGGCTTATGGGCATTCTAAATTGGGCCTGGGCTTTGGGCTTTTCTTGGGCTTTGTGCCGAAACTCATGGACCAATATTAGATTTACAATACAAGCACAGTTGAACAGACGAGCCTATTATTAACAAGCACTATTTATGACTAAATAAGAGCCGTAATGACATTTCTTGTTTTCGACTATATATAAAAATAAGGTAAACAATCTACCCCCAGTGTTGAAGGTCTCTTCTTCAAACTTCCTCCTGTACTATGTATGATGTTGAAGATATGACCTTTGACGTTTATGCTTTGCCTTGTTTTGGTTCTGTCTTGTTTGTATATGGCTCTTGTTCATTTCATGCTTTGTGATCTTGATCTTGTGCCTTTATTTTTGGACTTTGAGTTCTAGAGATCGTTATCTTGATCATCATTCTCTTTGAACTTGAATAATCTTGATTTTTGACTTTCTTGATCAAATTGTGCTCTTGATCCAACATGCTCATACTTGTTATTATTCTTGTTTGACTATGTAATATAGTCTAACAATCTCCCCAATTGATGATTTTTATTTAACTTTGAGGCTCTTTGATAGTGAGGAAAGATTTAGAATCCAACTATCTTGACTGGATTGATTGACTTTGAAAGCCTTGAGGTCTTATGAGCATGTGGTTTATGAATCCGACTTCCGCTGGATATGAGGCTGCAACACCAGTAGTTCCTAAACCTGAAATATGACAGGTTAGCAATGGTAAAAGATGAATTTGGCCTTGTCATTCATCTTGCACTTTGGTTGCTTTAACATCCCGGATTCTCCCATTTTATAGTATAAATACTATACCTGTGATCAGGTAGATTCAAAAAATCTCCTTGACTGGGTTTCCAGCTCAAAGCGTAAGATCTTACTATTACAGATGTATTAGATTTTCACCACGCTTGCTAGTTCCATTACCGGAACGTCTCAAAGAGACCACACGGTAAGAGTGAATCAGATAGTTACTATCTTTTGATTAAGTCGTCAATTCATTTTCTGGACCAAAATTGATATCCATGTTTCACAAGCTTGATTCAATATAGAAGAATCTTGCAAGGTCACCTACCAAGAGCTTTGTTTGATGTTGGACTCAAGCAGGATTTCCATCTTAAATGAGAATTACTTAAGTATCACTCGGATGTTTGGCAAGATCTCAAGGATATTGCGTTAGCGACTCTGTATTACAACTTGTGTACGTTTATGGTGTTCAACAAGTGTATTATTGACATTGTGTCCCTTAATGAGATTTATACTTTGATCTCTTCTTGGCTCTAGATGTTTTGAATGCACTTTGGTTTTTAGTAATCCGCGAGGCTGGAGTCAGCTGACACCTATGCACTATCAACAATATCGGCAGTGAGATTCCAATAGATAGAATGTGTATCTCCGTGACAAATGAGACAAGTTTCTTTTGAGAGAACCGAAATGGCTGTGGGAAGGGTTGCTGCCATTCCATCACTGTGGTCCATGATGTCCGTCTTCATTATAACATCATCATTGTGATTTTGATAGATATGTATTGACCCGGTTTCTGCCAAAGTTGGTTGGAGGGATGCTTTGTTTTCACCCTTTATCCATACATTTCTTTTTATTCTTCAACCCCTTCAATGCTTACCAAGACGTCATTACTAACACCTTGTTGTGATTGTTCCAGTGTTAGCTCAATCTTAGTCGGCATTTTTCCCTTTTACTCATTCATCTCCAATCATACCTAAGGACTGCTATTTCTAACTATGGAGTGTCCTTGGGTAGATCCCTCCAGTTCTGGTTGGATCGTAGGACTTTATACCTAACCTAACACTCTTATGACTTCCGAATCGTCGGTGAAATTAATAGGTTGTTGGGTTATACGAGCTCGAACCATTTAAAACCATTTTCTTTTTTTTTTTTTTCGCTCGTTCGATCACGCTCGTTCGATCACGCTCGTTCGATCACGCTCGTTCGATCACGCTCGTTCGATCACGCTAGTTCGATCACGTTCGTTCGATCACGCTCGTTCGATCACGTTCGTTCGATCACGCTGGTTCGATCACGCTAGTATGCTTGTTCGATCAACGAGAATGACACTCGTTCGATAGTCACTCGTTCGATGATCTTGTTCGATCAACAAAGAAAGCTACTAGTTCGATGGTCTTGTTCGAATGGTGCTTGTTCGATGATGCTTGTTCGAATGATGCTTGTTCGATCAACAAGAATGACACTCGTTCGATCCAAACTATAAAACACTCGTTCGAACCACGCGCTAGAACACTCGTTCGATTGAGACACCACGAACTCGATTTTTTACTTCCTTGCGTTTTACGTAGCCACGCACGAAGTAATCAATTCGAACCACGACTAAAACGCGTATATGCCAAGAAACAAATTCGTGCCACTTTGCTTAAATAACAACTAAAACTAACAAAAACTAAACCCACCCGTGGCGAATGATACCAAATGTTATCCCAAAAGCTTAATCCATTTCACAACATAAGCTATACCAATAAGCAAAAAAGTAGAAAAGAGATAAGAGAAAAGTTGGAAGATTTATTAGAGAGAAAACTAGAGATGGAAGATTACACACACACACAAGTGTAAAATATGGTAACCAACACCCTCTCCATGTGTGGAGAGGGTTCTATTTATACCCTTGAGCCATGAGTGGCATGTGGGCTTTCTAACTTGGGCCGGGCTTGGCTTTTCTTGGGCTTTGAGCCCGAAACATGGACAATATTAGATTACAATCCAAGCCCGTTGAACCCGACTAGCCTATTACTTAACAAGACTAATTACGACTAATAAGACCGATAACATTCTTGTTCGACTTATATAAAATTAAGGCTAACAGAGACTGAAGACAGGTCGAGAGAGAAGCGACTTGAGGATGTACCAATCGTTCAAGAGTTTCCTGAGGTATTTCCTGAAGAATTGTCGGGTCTTCCACCGACTCGACAAGTGGAATTCCAAATTGATTTGATGCCTGGTGCCGCACCGGTAGCGCGAGCACCGTATCGATTGGCTCCTTCCGAAATGAAAGAATTATCAGAGCAACTGCAAGAACTATCCGACAAGGGATTTATAAGGCCCAGTTCCTCACCTTGGGGAGCTCCGGTCTTGTTTGTCAAAAAGAAGGACGGATCATTCTGGATGTGCATCGACTACCTGGGATTGAATAAACTAACGATGAAGAATTGTTATCCTCTCCCAAGGATTGATGATTTGTTTGATCAACTACAAGGATCCAGTGTTTATTCGAAGATATACTTGAGGTCGGGTTATCATCAACTCCGAGTACGTGAACAAGATATTCTAAAGACGACATTTAGGACTCGGTATGGTCATTATGAATTCTAAGTGATGCCATTTGGTTTGACAAATGCACCTGCGGTATTCATGGACCTCATGAACTGAGTGTGAAAACCATACTTGGATAAGTTTGTAATTGTCTTTATCGATGATATACTCATTTATTCAAAGAACAAGAAAGAACATGAAGAACACTTAAGGCAATTCTAGAACCTGCTTAAGAAGAGGAGTTTATATGCCACTAAGTTTCAAAATTGAATTTTGGATTCTAAGGTATAATTCTAATTTCTCGTCACGTGATAGATTGTATTGGGGGGGGGGGGGGGGGGGGGGGGGGGGGGGCCAGTGGGGGGGGGGTCACGGGGGGGGGGGGGGTGGGGGATGCCTGGCCAAAGCGGGGGGAATATCGATTGTAAATTGGTGGGGGCTGCGACCTGATGAACAGTGTTAGGGGGGCTTTCGGGGGATAATGGGGGGACGGGTAATTGTTTTTAGGTTCTGGGGGGGGGGGGGGGGAAGGGGGTTGTAGTTGTATTATGTAGATGGGGGGTGAGCGGGGAGATTTGGGAGTTAAAATGAAATTAGTAAACATTTTTTTGGGGGCGGCCGGCGTGGCGGGAGGGGATGGGGGGGGGGGGTATATGTGGGGATGAGGTTTATTTAGGGGGAAGGGGGAGGACCGAGAGGTGGGGTAATAGGGGAGTTATTGATGGATAAGAATTTAGTTTAGGATGGGGTGTGGAGTGGAGGATATGTTGGTTGGGGGGAGTGGGTGGGATTTTATTTGGGTGGGATGTGATGATAGATGGGGTTTGAATGGTTTTTGTGTATATATGTGGGTTAGGGATGGGTGAGAGTTTTGGGGTGTATAGTAGGGTATTTAATTTGGGTGGTTTAATGTGTTGTGATGTATTATATTTGTAATTTTGGTGTTGTGTATATTATGGGGGTGTGTGAGAAGGTTGTATGGTGGTTGTAGGTGATAAAGTGTGTTTGGGGTGAATGTGGAGAGTATGTTATATATGTTTATGGTTTTGGTAATTTGGTGGTATTTTGGAGGGTTATTAAATTTTAATTTTTTTGTTGGAATGTAAGAGATATTTTAAATTTTATTTAAGTTTAGTTGGTGTAGATTTGTATAATTAATATAGAGGGTTCGTTAAACTTAGAAGAAAAGTATTTTAAATGGTTTGAGTTTGTTGCCATGTTATGAATTTAAGAACCGTGATCATGCACGAGTCCCATAAATCAAAATACTCTGTCCATCCAGGTTCGGACAAAATGTATCAAGACATGAAAAAGCTATATTGGTGGCCCAATATGAAGGCCGACATCGCCACCTATGTTAGCAAATGTCTGACGTGTGCCAAGGTCAAAGCTGAACATCAAAGACCATCGGGATTGTTGGTACAACCCAAGATACCTGAATGGAAGTGGGACAATATCACCATGGATTTTGTCACCAAGCTTCCTAAGTCACCGCAAGGTCATGACACTATTTGGGTGATTGTAGACCGACTCACTAAATCTGATAATTAGTCACCCAATGAAGAAACTGACTCTATGGAGAATTGGCAAGGTGTGTAACATAAAGAGGTAGTTTGCGAGCATGGATAACCTGTCTCAATCATCTGTGACCGTGACCCTAGGTTCGCATCACGTTTTTGGAGATCACTTCAAAAGGCTTTGGGTACTACCTTGGATATGAGTACTGCGTACCATCCAGAAACTGATGGACAAAGCGAGAGAACCATCCAAACCCTTGAGGATATGCTACGTGCTTGCGTGATCGACTTTGGAAAAAGGGTTTGGAAATATCATCTGCCAAATATTTAGTCATTTACATACAACAACAGTTATCACGCTAGCATCAAGGCAGCACCATTCGAGGCACTGTACGGTCGGAAGTGTCGTTCACCTGTTTGTTGGGCCGAAGTCGGAGAAGCTCAACTCACCGGTCCGGATTTAATTCAAGAAACGACTGAGAAAATCATCCAGATCAAGCAAAGGATTCAAGCCGCTCGTGACCGACAAAAGAGTTACGCCGACTTAAAGCGTAAGCCGATGGAGTTCCAAGTCGGGGATAAGGTTATGCTCAAGGTTTCACCTTGGAAAGGGGTCGTACGTTTGGTAAACAGGGAAGTTAAACCCTTCTATGTATTGGAACCTATTCAGTGGTGTGTAGAAAGGATCGACCGGTGCTTACAAGCAGGAACTCCCCTCATGAATTGAGCAGGGTCATAATGCATTTTCATGTATCACACTTGAAGAAATGTTATTCCGACGAACCATTAGCTGTTCCGTTGAAGGAACAACATGGTTGATGATAAATCACCAAATTGTAAAAGAGCCCGGTTTGAACATATGGAACAGAGATCAAACGATTAAAGCGAAGCCGTATACCACTCATTAAGGTTTGTTGGAACTCTAAGAGAGGTCCTGAGTTCACATAGGAACATGAAGATTCATTCAAAAAGAAATACCCACATCTCTTCACAAGTCAGGCATTCTCATCCACTACAACATCTTAAGCCTTGAGGACAAGGCTCATTTAACCGGGGGAGACTATAACACCCCGCATTTTCAGGTCATATTTCGATCTCAATTAGTTCATTTTCCTTTTTACTTATTTGGTTTGTACGTTTACTTCCCGTTTAAATCCCAAATTAAATCATTTTCCCTTTTATTTATTGGAATTATGTGATTAACTCCATTTAAACCTCGCCAGTTTAATCGCGAATGCATCAAAAATTCAACGTTTGCTAGAAACGTCATCTACACTCATTAAGACATTACGTGATCACTTCGTACTCGCCATTTAAATTGTTTATGCAACAAGAGAGGTTGTTTGGGCACGTTTACTCCATTCTACCAAAGTAAGAAACCAATAAAAATTTATTACAATCACAAAACTTTCATCTCTATACCTTAAAGAAACCAAGTAACACTAGATAAAAACTTTAGAAATCCCAAGAATCCAGCAATATTCGGCTGTTAGGAGGAAGGCATACATTTATCCAAATTGAACTCTAATACCCATTGAATAAAGCCATTATCCCTTTTTATAAACACCTCAATCCCACGTGATACTTTGGCTACTCTTTTCAAATTCTGCTTTCCCATGCAAACCAACAGTATTCACCTTTTAGTTACTGTACATTGACCATGCCTAATCCCCAAAAATACTTTGCCATGAATGGGTTTACAAGAGAACGTGACACCAGGATGATACACTATGCATGCTTTGCTATGTTTGTATATAAGGACTCACATACCCTTAGCAAACAACAGAAAGTAAAAATTCATCAAACACATACTTCACTTAGTCACTTTGGTTCTCTGGTGTCTGCTCCTAACTGTTCGACATACACTCAGCACACACAAACCTCACGTCACTACTTCTCCATAAACCATAAACATCATTCGACACTTGGGAGTTTTCCTGGTTGGTTCAAGGTCACGGCAAGTAGAAGAATTATCAAGGTGGTGATAGGGCAAAGCTAGGGTTTCCTGTGTTTTAGGAAACTAGGGTTTTCGTTCGGGTCCAACTTATACTCGAGTTCTCTCCACGTTGTGAGTCTCACATCTTTGTTTCTTTATTTTATGTATGCAAATTCTTAGGTCTCAGAGGTGTGCTTAAAACCTGATAAAGAAAAACATGTCTTTTCCTAATTACTTACTGATGTAGAGCGAATAAACATCAAAAACCCATAAAACCTGGTTAGGTGACTAATAGAACACGAGTCATGTTTATGCTAAAGGTATAGGTGTAGAAGACCAGCCATTCTATGGCTTGAACAAATTATTGAATAATAAGAAAAGAAACACGCCTGTTGTAACTAGTATAAATCGCGGGTTCATGGGTAGTTTTGGGTGCATCGTTGCACCACTAGGTGTGATCATAAAAAGCGAGCCTTAATCATTACTTATAAAGGGCGTGTAAGGGATCGTTTTGCCCCTGGAATTACTAAATTTCGTCAAGTATTGACGAAGTTAGAAGGCCTTAAAGTTGTCATGTAGAACCTGCCACTTCACTCTCTTTTCTGAAACAACCAGCAAGCCATTTTTCCTCAAGTTGTTGTGACGTTTTCACTAAATGTTAAAACGAACCAAACAATGAAACTTGTAGCCTAATGTACCAACTTTAAGCTAGAATAGACGTCACTTATTTTCGTGTAGTATTCAGATCGCAAATCCAGGCCAAAGTGTGGCCTCCACCTTTAGCACACGCTGGTGGGTAACACAGCACACGCACCCTTAGTTTCGACCCACTTTTCACCCATCTAACCTCAGGATTTAGGACGGGAATGGGGGGCATTTGATAGTCAGCATAGTAGGCTTTGTATAGGGATTCGAATCATCAAAAATGGTTAAGAAACGAACTCACAACGAAGGCCCAAAGTTAGCACTGCTGTCACGCAGTTAATACTGCTGACCACAGCTCGACACCCTCTACTTTAGCCTCAATTTCGACCCTCTTAACGACCTCCGCCCCCAAAACTTATAAAAGGTAAGTTGAAATAGACCTAGCCTAGTTTTCAAACGTACTTTTATTTTGTTTTAACATTAAGTAACGAATCCACAAACTGATTCTAAAGTCTGGACACGCAAACATTAACAGTTGAAATAACCCAAATATATTCTAAGTCTGGAAAGCAGAGTTGCGACCCGCACATGTTTAGCATTATTTTTAACTACTTAAACAACGTTTTTAGCTGAAACTTATTTAATGAAAGTTGTAGATTTCCCAGCAGAGATTTCAAATGTACTTTTACTTTTTAATATCGTCAAATAATGAAGACATAAATTAATTTAAAAACTCTACGACACCTCATGATGAAACTTAGTAATTTATAAGTTTAATTCAAAAGGAAAACGTCAATGTTTCATCCAACTATTTAACGCACTTAGAGACCAAACCAAGGACAGACCTAAACTAATAATTTAAAGTATAGACGACCTAGTTTCTTAAATGTCCAAACGCGTAAATTAAATACTTATACTTTGACCGCGTTGACCCGATAATGTTGACCATTTTAAAATGAGAAATTGTTTTCAAATATCACTATTTTAAATAAAAATTAAGCACACACTAGGGACAAGATTGCAAGTATTTATATTATTGTTTTTCCGTCTAGTAAATATGTATTATTTATTCATAGGTTGCGGATAAAGCCTTTTGCATCGTTTTTCGTGCCACTACTTTGCTTCTACGCTATCATTACTTAATGTGAGTTCATAGCCCCACTTTTACTCGTTTTGGATAAATGTTTTATATCTTTTGGGGTGAGAAACATGCTTTGTTTTACAAATTGGACGTAAGTGTATATTTTATCATGATTATGTGTTTGCCTAAGTAGCGATAACCCTTTGAGCCCATTATCATGAACTGTCAATTACTTTGTGTGAGCGCGAATGTTATAAATAGATCTATTAGGGTTGACATCCCCATCCGGGTGAGTAGCTCTCACTGGTGTCACGGAGTGAGCCAACGGATGTATACCATGTTGGATTCGGATGTTGCGGGTTAGAACATCATCACGGGCAATGTGGCAATATTTATATTACATTCATACATGTCGAGCTTTGGTGTCATGAGCTTAGGAAAACGTAATTATATTTGTGATATTTGCATATGTTGCATTATCATACACTTGAAAATCTTACGGTCTTACATTTCATTTACATAAACCTATGAATTCACCAACATTATGTTGACGTTTTAAGCATGTTTTTCTTAGGTCATTGATGCATGAGGTGCACAAGATACATTGGGATAATCTTTTGGGTGTCATGCATAAAGATTTGGAGTCATTATATTTCAGGACGATTGTTATGATCTAGAATCTTTATTTCAAATGTTGAACTATTTAAGCCTTCGTACTTTGTATCAAACAATTTCAATAAATCCAATGTATCGTATTTTAAACGAATCTTTTTGAGGTCGTTCTCATATATTGTGCTATTGATCTGTAATGTAACGCTCCCGGATACACATTATTCCGCTGCGACCTAATTTAGGGGTGTTACAATCAGTGTTTATTTACATGTTCAACGCTGTGATTATTTATTCAAGTTTAGTGCAATGTTAATCTTCAAGTAATTATATGTGCTTATATCTATATTATAAGTGGCGTTGTAACACAATGACAATGTAGAGCTCGAGTGATCAGGTTAAATTCATTGTTGCTCGGCATAGTGAACAGAGAAAACAAGCTTAAGGGATGAATATATGTCACTTTAAGTAGTAGTAGTTTAGGAGATAGTTTAAAGATGTTTGTCTTGCAATTTATAACGAAACGTCAATTAGTGACTATAATAGCGTTGTAAATTTGAGCTGCCCAAGTTTTAACTCTTTGCTTTTAATGTGTTTCCAGATTTTAAAAGTATACTTTATTATAATTCAAACTAACCATACACATACATGTTATTATGATCCGTACTTCAAAATTGCCTTCTTCTCTTTCTTGACATGTTATTTCGCTGACAATACACTTACATGTTGCAATGCAAATTATATTGTTGAACTTACATGTTGCAATGCAAATTATATTGTTGAACAGGGTACTAGCCGTCGAGCTCATTACCATGTATTGTGGGATGAGAACAAGTTTCAAGATGATGCTCTGTAGTCACTCACAAACAACTTGTGCTACACGCATGACTTCTTTTTGTGATCTAGGATCAAGTTTTAACCATTATAGAAAATAACATCATTGTTTTTTTCTTTATGGTTATTTGTTGAATTCTAGTGATTTAATTTGATTTGAATTTTGTATTTGCTTTATGTTAAGTTGAATTGAAATTGTCTTTATTTACTTTAATTTATTGATTTTGACATTTTTGGTCCATCTAAATCAGTTTATATATATTTGCTGTATTTATATTTCTTTATTTTGGTGGGTTAAATTTGTAAATTTTGGAATTTATTAAAGAATTTCAATTTTTTTTAAAATAGATTAAAAAAAGACAGGTTTTGAGATAAAAACATATCTTTTTAATCTATATAAAGACAGGTTGGATGTTTTTATAAAGACATGTTGCGGGAGAACCAGTGTTAATTTCCAATAAAACATGTGTGTTTATTTTAGTATGGAGACCAATTCTTAGGGAGAGAACCGGTGTCGATTCTTCTAATAGAGACTGGTTGCATAACCGGTTTTCATATGTTTCGATCATGGAGATACCCCCCCCCCTCGAAGAGTGGTTCCAAAACCACTCTTTATGGGCTATTTTGACCAGTTTCTATGGCTTTTTTTGTAGTAGTGAATATCAAAAGTCATGATACAGGAGGTCTTTATAGATCAATAATGACAGGTCTTCTACGAACGCGCAAAAACTTCCGAACCCATTTCCCCGAACTAATGGAATTAAGTAGCCAGGTACTTCAACACAAGGAAAATATAGACTACAAGTTTGGCTAAGGCGAAATGGTGTAACGATACATAAATGGTTCTAACAAGGATTGGTTTAACAAGGTGATCTAGGGGTATCTTGCACTAAAATTGAGTGCAACATAGGGTTTTACACAAGTGGTCGACAAGTCAATGTAACAAGTCGATAAACACGCACATATAGGCTCTTTGGGTGAATTTCTAAGATGTTTCCTTCTCAAACTGTCTATTCCAACTAATCAATTAGGTCTCGAAATAATGTACATGCCAAGTTCTAAAGTATACAATACTACCGGCACACTCATATATTTGGTGGATTTTTGTATAATAGATGAAAATGAAATCATTAGGCTTAACCTCGCCAATTGGATTAAAGGGTAATAGTGCGCTCGGCAAAGATTTATTCTAATTTAGTAAGAAAAACATGTCAAAAAAAATTAAAATTGGCACAAATTTTCAAAGAAAACTAGAACATCGAAGGCAAATATAGGTTAAGTGGTAATTCTACTCTCATCCTCTCATTTGGTTTGTACAATGTCCTTATTGTACATTTAAGGAAATGAAAATAAAAAATAAGAGTAGAATTAGAACAAGAGACTCCCCTGAGCATTGCTCTATTCTTTGAATGATAATGGCAAGAGACCATCTCTTGACCTTGTATCCAGAGCAAACTCGTATCCCCTGAAATCACTAGACAAAATATAACATTAAACGTTCAAAATACAATTATACAAGAAAGCCTAACTCACTTTCGTAGGAATCACGGTTGCATTATAAGCCTTTTAAACCACTTGGTGGCCCAAGTGGACGAGTGAAGTCTCATGAGGGTTTCCAAAGAACACACCCACAAAGTTCATTTAATTATACAAGGTTTTGTAAAAGTTTCGAACTAAATTCAGGTTTTCAGAAGGGGGTTACAGCGTAACCAGTAACAGAGTTACGCCGTAATCATGTGGAAAAATATTTTAAATTTTGGTTTTAACTAGTTACGGCATAACCATAGAGAGGACTACGTCGTAACTGCATCTGTTATGGCGTAACCAAAGTGGTTACGCCCAAACAAAAGACTTTTTACCACATGAAAACGAGTTAAGGTGACCTCGAATTCCATTTCCTTGCTATAAGAACTTGCAGAATTTTAGAAACATGCAAACCAACTAATATGCGGAAGAAAAAAGACGGGTCGTCTCCCGACAAGCACTTTTTTTATTAACGAGTCTTTAAGTTAGACTCAAGACGTTCTATGTTTTTGCCAAGTAAAGAGTTTCTCTTACGGCATTGACATCTCCCCCATAATATTTCTTTAATCTATGCCCATTAACCTTGAAACTAACTCCATTCTTTCCACACACCTCCATCGTTCCATAAGGAAATACTTTGCTAACAGTGTAAGGCTTATACCATCTCATTTTTAATTTTCCTGGGAAGAGTTTTAACCTTGAATTATAAACTAGAACTTCTTCTCCTTCATGAAACTCTTTATGCCTAATCTTGGCATCATGCCATTGCTTTGTCCTTTCTTTTTATTCTCGAGAATGCTCATAGGCTTCATTTCTCAATTTTGCTCATAGATTTACGTTTTTTAAAGCCCAATACGCTTTATGCTCCATCTCAATTGTAAGATGGCATGCTTTTCCATACACAATCCTAAATGGAGTACTTTCAATAGGTAACTGATAAGTGCTCCTGAATGCCCAGAGTGCATCATCGAGTTTATCTGCCAATTCCTTTCTATTTCCATTCACAGTTCTTTCCAAGACGCGTTTAATGGCACGGTTAGTGTTTTCGGTTTGACCACTTGTTTGAGGGTGATAATGGGTAGCAAGCCTATGGGTTACACCATATTTCTTCAATGTCTTCTCAGGAATAGAATTGCATAAATGTATTCCTCGATCACTTCTTAGTGCTTTGGGACCCCGAATCTTGAAAAGAAACGATTAAGCACATAGTTTGGGCATATTTTCATGATTTAGGAGGTTAAATGACCCCGAAAAAGTGTATAAAATAACACCTCATCAATCTCTTAAAACAGGTAAACCTATTAACAAAAAGGATTAAGTTCAAATCCCTTTGTCATCACTTTTGGAAGTTCATTCGAAGTTTGGGTTAAGCTTTTATGGTTATTTCATGGGGAAGAGAGTCGCATTCCTAGTGGTTGAAAACTATGTGAGGAATTCAGGAAGAAGTATGGTATTGTACGTGTCATGATAAATGCGAAGGGCTTCTTCTTCAAGTTTTCTTCAGTTAAGCGTATGAAAGACCATGGTTTATTCGATCTGTTCCTATCATTTTAAAGAAATGGACGCCTAATGCAAATCTACTTAAAGAAGACTTGAATTTTGTCTTTATTTGGGTTCATTTACATGATATCACTATTATAGCATTTACTGAGAATGGGCTGAGTATAATGGCTACTAAACTTGGTACTCCGATTATGCTTGATTCGTATACGAGTTCTATGTGTTTGAAATCATGGGGACGTTTGGATTATGCGCGCACATTGATTGATATTCGAGCTGATCGAGGGCTTAAGGATGAGATGATTATTGCTATTACTAACGTGGAGGATGATGGATAGTGTTGGGGAAAGATTGACTAAGATCTCCTTTATGTTTTAACTATAACAAATAAACATTCGCAATACTTAAAATCACAAAAGATAGCCAAAATCTATAAAACCGAAAAAACAGTTTTGGTGCACTGGTCACGCGCCAGCACGTGGCCAGTGCGCCACACTCGAAGTCCGTTTTTATGGATTTTACTTGTCGGCTTTCCTCTTACGCAACACATGTGGATCTTTCAATAAAGGTATGTACATGATACTTGAGCAATTGGAAACACTCAAAATAGGGTTTAGACTTAGAGAAGAGATAAATACAATCCTCCCATTTTTAACAAAATGCCAACTTATTTTCTTTATCGAACGCATGTAGCCAAGGTCGAACCTCTTTTCTAAACCTAATCATACTTTCAATATACCATCAAACGAAAGTATTCATTTGACCTTAATCCGAATTTACGTTGTCTCTAATCATGTAACGGGTTTTACTCTATTATTGTGAGGAATCTCAATTCACGATCTCGGGAGGTTGGTGAAGCTCAAAATAAGAATAAGCCATTTCTAGATATAGAAAGCTTTTCACAATTATAAAGGTTTTTATTAAAAGAAATAAAAGAACAAAAATTACAAAGTGGAGCTTCACCCCTCTAATGTTGATTAGAGGGGTATTTATAGACCTAACACAAGGGAGGTTTAAGCTAATTACATCTCTAGCCCTTGTGTTTTAACTTAATAATAAACTAGTGTAATTTCCATAATGACACCACTTTTTTAATCCTAACAATCTTCCCCCAATGTGGTGGCATACGAGATTACTTACAATGTATCATACAAGTACAAATATTACTAAAAGCATTCCAAAGTCCTTCCAACGCTAAAGATATCTGCAGTTTGCTTTATCTTCAACACGTACTTCAACTTGGATCTTTTCTTCACTTGTAGAAAATACAATGTAATATGTATAAACTGAGTTGACTTTCCCCAGTTCATATTGCATGTCTTCAGGCAATTTATCTACTTCTTTTTGTTGAAGTTTCTGAATCAGCTTCCCCCCAAACAGACAACCATTTGAAGCAAATATGAAACTTTGATGTAGTTGACATATCTTCTAACTATAACAGTTTAAGCAGGCAGTGGAATTTGTAAAAGATGAAGTAAACCACACTTAGCAGCAAATCTAACTTCTTCAATACAGATAAGTAGCCAATCCGTTCAGGGGAACATGCAAGAAATCAATAAGATCTTCTCATGTATGCACATACTTTACACAAAACAACCCATAGAAGTTGAAACTATAACCCCAAGTCAATTAAGTCCCGGATGTTGTATACACCAAAGTCAATTAAGTCCCGGATGTACACATTTCTTCCCTGGTTGTTGCAATCTATCGAAATATTCAACTGAAATAGAACATGTCCAAAGAAGGTATGAAAAGAATAATATAAGAGCACCTCTCTTCCCCCTGATTATATCCGATGACCATTGAAATAAGCATAACCTGTGTACGCTTGAATACTCGATAATAAGACCATGTGTGAAGTATCATAAATTCGGTTAAGCGTAAAAATATCATGTAAGAATCAACTATCGATAAAAAACCTCTATTCGTTTCTCCTCTGACTAACTCATTTCCAACCTCATATTCTGTTGGCTATATGTAATAACCATTGACAGAGAAAACCCACTATTATAAATTTAATGTTGAAGTAGAATACCGCAAACTTGTGTCTTATGTCTTGTACTCCACGTGACTCTAAACTTATAATGAATACTGCAACGTAATTCCTTTAAGAATAAGTAGACCTAAGTCTCTTGACAAATCCTCAAATATTTGAGACATTGAGCACTACAATGTAACTCCTTGAAGTGATAGTAAATGTGCGCATTGAGCACCAATTTATGTGTTTGTAGATCATACATTGCTAGATTTAACAAGTCTTAATCAACACCGGTTATAAGCTCAAACAAGTTATCTTTTAAAGTCATCATCCAACCAACCCCGACTTTAAAGATATGATAAGACCACTTATTCGTGAAATCCCACTTCAACTTCAAATAAATGATAATGAATCATCCATGTAGTCAACTCTTGCGGTTAAATCACAAAATTTAGCCTTTTTAATGGTTTTCATGAATCTTTGATAAGGATATTTATAAGCAATAAGTGATGTTTTGTGTTTTTGCATTTTTAGCCATAATAGTACAGCCTGATCATTAAAATTTTTAGTCCAATCCATAACTTTCAGCCCATTTTCGTAGCCCAACAAAAATATGACAAGAAATGCACATTTTCAGCCCATCATCTTTGTTTACAACGTCCAGCCCATGTAACCCCAAAATATTCGGCCCAATGATAAGCAACAATATGGGTAAAGCCCATTAATAAGCAACTAGATCTAACCCTAGTGTTTGATGATATATAATATCACTACAACACTTATAACCCTAAAAGTCTCACACATATTATCAGCCACCAAACTACATCTAAACTTCCGCCCCTTTCTTTTGTTTGACTACAATCCTAGTCATAACAACAATTTCTATCTTCAAAAATTATCTATGAGTTTATACGACATAACACAAAAAATAGAACACATCAGAGTCTCCCACCTTATTTCTCCTCAAAGAAAGGCAACCCCTTACACTCGAATCTTAATCACAAACAACCCATCGTCTTCTTATAGTTTGAACAAGGAGCAGACCCTTCACAAAACACAAGAATAAATTCAACCCGTTACTTGTATTTCCATGTCTTTGTTCATCAAGGTCTTTGTTGGGAATTAAAGGCTTTTGAAGTTACTACTGTTAGTTTTGGAAGTTAATACTGCTAGTTCAAGATTGTGCTGTTGTTGAAGTTTAAAGAAAATAGTCTAAGTTATTAGTACTGCTAGCTATAATAGTTAGTGCTGCCAGTACATTATTAGTACTGCTAGTAGAGTTAGTACTGTTAGTTAATACTTAGTGTTGTTAGTCTTATATAGTTAGTACTGCTATTATGATATGCATGAGTTAAATTTGTTGTTAGATTGTGAGTTGGTTGTTAATCTGTTTTAGCTTCACCCTTTCATTTTCGATATAGTATGACTCGGTCACTGAGTTGACTCAGTTGTCGAGATTCATTCTCGATATCAAATTTTGACCATCGAGAATTGACCAAAGGTTGATTTCCGAAAATTGTTTGTCGAATTTTCTTTTTCCATTTTTCCATATGGTCAATGAGTAGAAACACAAATCAAATTCACATCGAGAATGATTTAGGCTTTGTAGCTGCTATAACATCAAGTTTGAACTCAAAAAGTCAATGTCGATTTTGACTTCCGAGATTGTAAGCAAACTGTTCTTCTTTCCTTCATTTCATTCACGACTAAAAGCATTTTAGGATTCCATCGGAAACTAAGTCTGAAACTCGGAATAAGCAGTTAGAGTTTCAATTTTGACCGTTGACCAAAAGTCAATACTGAGTTTGACCAGATCCGAAACTACTTCCGATTTTGACCAATTCCGATTTGTGAAATAACAGATTTAGCACAACTTATAATCGAATCCGAATGGAATAAGCTGAAATAGTAAACAAGCTCACGAGCATTCATATCTCAACTGAATAAGCAAGAAAAATCAGCAACCCAAAAAAACCGAATGAAGCTGCTGTTACTGATTTGGATGAATATAACGAATAAGCAAAATGGACCGAATATGCTTTATTAAGATATCAGAATAAGCTAAACATCACGAATCGCTTCTGCAGCTCTGATACCACTTGTGAGACTTCATGATTCACGATCTCGGGAGGTCGGGGAAGCTCAAAATAAGAATAAGCCATTATGGAGAGGAGAGAGCTTTTTCAATTTTCAATTTTTATTAAAAGGAAAAAGAAAATGGAAAAATTACCAAATGTGAGCGTCACCCTTCTTATGTTGATAGAGGGGGGTATTTATAGGCTAAACACAAAGGGACCTTTAGGACTAATTACACTTTTAGTCCTTGTGTTTAACTAACCTATAACTTCGAGTAATTTCTATATAGACACCCTTATTTTGATCTAACTTATCGTCAGTATTAATCATCTCCCTCTACTCGACTAACATCTAATTCGCGGACAATTAATTATTTCATCACAAGTATTTTATACATGAATTAAACAAGAAGTTTTTTAAACAACGTCACTAATTCCCGTTAAATCTTCCTCGGCTTGACACTTGATTAATTCATCCAAAAATAATCAAAGTATTTTTAATTACCGAAAGGTTAATTAAAATGTCAATCAAATTTTGTCAATCATCTCTAAACCTCTTCCCGGTCTAAAATTATTGAGAAACCTAAATATTTCATCGGAAATTATTTAAGTTCATTTAATTAAACGTAAAGTTAATTAAATGTTTCAAGTATTTTCCTTTTATCTTCAGTGACATTCTTTCAACAACGGATTATACAAAATAATCTTTCTAGTATCTCACAGAAGTTTTTTGCTAATTGTATATGACAAAATAGTTAAATCGAAAAACAAGAAAAAACTTGTCGTCAGATAGGCGACCCTCACTTATCAATTAAGCGGGATCGACCTTTTTTTAAAGGTGTGGTCCATTTTATCATTGAAGGGTCGGCCTCCGTAAATCGCCAAACACTCCTTCTTCAGTGTTAAACACAATACCACAATTTCGTTCTTCCTCGCTTCACCCCCCCACCCCCCAATACAGTTGTTGTGACGATAATACATAAACCCAAACATCCAAACACCCATCGATCAAAATTCCAAAGGGAAAACACCAAACAAGTGAGTAACAACATCTATTGTATGATTCTCTAATACTCTTCTCTTTGATTTCATCCAATTTGTCTTAATCAAAATTGGTGTATTTAAAAAAAGATTCTCGTGTCATTTATATTTTTTTAATTAGAATAGGTAATTCATAACTTACTATGATTTCAGTAGTAATGGACATTCGAAAAATTTTAATGGATTAAGTCACAAATTATATTTTTTTTGGTTTAAAATATTTATAAAAATATATATATTTTCGAATTTTTTTTAAAACTGGAAAATTTCCAAACAAGAACTTGTACATTGTTGATTTATACCAAAAACATGCTAAATACAATCATGTATTGATTATCAAAGCATACATGACTCAATGTACATTTTTCGAATCAATGGATGAAGTTTTATAAAGATAAAGGGGTGTTTGGTTCATTTTCTAGGATCATTGTCTAGAGTCGAAATGACCATCACTACATTTTTATCACATGTATAGACACATAACCAACCTGTATAAGTTATCAAGATATATAATTCATATATATATTGATACATTTAATAAAAAATGTAAAATACGAGGGCGTTTGGTTTAACATTTTAAATTGTTATTTTGAGTCAAAATTAACATCATCCCATTTTTGTTAAGTCACACGTAATGAACTAAATTTAGTCGGCGAAATATACTACGTAATGTGTATCTTTCGACGTTCTTAGTTAAGTCATACGTTAATAGAGGAGTGTTTGGATTATTTCCTAGAAATTTAATCTAAGATCGAAATAATCCCTACACTACTTATTTAGCATCAAAACACTTGACAAGATTACACTAGGTGTTGAAATATATAATTAATATATATTTTTCGATACTCTAGACTGAGTCAAATTAAATTAGGGAACGTTTTGATTACTTTTTAGGTTTTTATTTTTAGAGTCAAAGTAATCCTTGTTCCACATATGTTGTTTTCAAAACTTAATTTTTTTATATACTTGTAGTAATATTTTATTTTGTTGTTGTCTTGTTTAGGTGATAAACATGCCTCGAGCAATTGTTGGTGATACCTCCCGCACTAAATCCTATATCCCTAAAGTATCCGAAATACCCGGATTCTCTCCCGTCCTTGCTCAATTCTATAAACCAATCGAAAACCGTTGCATTCACGAGGGCCGAGTCGTGGATCAACTCTATTACAAATCCAACGGCATTGAGCGAATGTTCACCAACGTTCGCTTCAATTGTCTTTTCGAGATCAACGAACCAATCGTTCCTCGATTCATTCTAGACTTTTATAGTCAAGTCAAAGTCCAAACCGATGAATACGGTTATCTTCTAATCTCATTCATGATCCAACATGAATTCATCACTCTCTCTCTCGCACAATTCGGTCAAATTCTCAGAATTCCATATAATGGTCAAGCCGTCTTCACAAACGAATGGGACCTTGCATCTCTTGCATATTCCCAAGAGACTGAGGGACCATATCATACCGATCTTCCTACTCCCGACGATATTCGTCGATTTCTTCAATTGAATCGTGTCGAGTTAAACCGCACCATCAAAATTTAAAATGTCGTTCTCACTCCTAATCAAATTCTTACCAAAGAATTAAGTCAAGACATGAAGCGTTGGGAAGAACTCATTCGTGAGAGTGTGTTCACATGTTGTATTGTATTGTTGCCGAAGAACAATATAATCTTGCTTATTTCTTTGTCGAACGAATTGAATGTGCTTGGGCTACTCCAACCGCTAATCTTCCTTACAACATGTTCTTGACTCGTCTCTTTTGGTACATCATGGAACATTATCCTCATCTTGACAATGGCATTTACAATGTTGTTGATCGAGTCATGCGTCCACTTGCTCTAAAACAAACTCGAAAACCCCGAAGTGATCGTGGAAAAGCCCGTCACTCTGTCTCATCAACATCCGCCCATCATAACTATGGATCTTCATCTCGCCAAGGAGATGATGATGAGGATGATGGTGCTTCTCGTTCTAGTACCCCATCTCTTACCACCTACCTAAACTCACTCAAACCACTCGATTACCAATGATACGACATTCCCACTTTTTCTCAACAAGATGATGATCTTCTCTTCGAGCGACAAACCGAATTGCTCAATCAAACGCAAAAAATTCTTGAAGAAGTTAGAGGTGGATTTAAATCTTTCAGAAAGGCATTGCGAGGAGTCTTTGGCAAGAAAAAGAAATGAAGATGTTGAGTGGTGATTAGCTTGGTAGAATATCATGTTTAGGACTTTATGTGACAATATGTTTATGTT
>BQNB010050798.1:0-41330 GCA_026074375.1 Tanacetum coccineum | reverse complement strand
CGTTACTTCCGGACTACTTTATGTATATAATATATATACTATCCACACTATCACAACAAAAAGCCTCAAATTTAATTACCCCACAACATTGAGTTCTATAGAAGAAAAAAAGAATTATATGTGGCGTGAAGAAAGTAACCAAGGTAATATCAACGCTGTGTTCGCTATTAAGAGTCTTGTGTATTCGGGTTAACCTCTGAGGTAACTTAATCTTGAACCTTACTTATATAGAATCATATTGCTTTAGTCGGAACTAGTTATAAGTCCCGTGCACGCACGGGGTTTTGACTTGAATCAAATTTAGTTCTGTTATTGTTAAAAGTTTTTTTTTCTTTCAAAAACATCGTGTATTAATGTATATATGTGATTTCATTTGCTTATGTGGTGAGTAATATTTTTTCGTCATCGATAAATGTCTTGCTATTCATATATGCTTAAATTCAAGAGACCGAAACAAAGTCTATCTTAGGAATCGAAATCCATTTACATTCTAGCCTCCTCCACTATCAAAATTCAATTCATCCACTTTATTTGTATTTAATTCCATCAAATATCTTGTATTCGTTCTAAGGAACCATATAACATGTAGAGATTAATGTAAGTGACTTATCGTATAACTTTTTGGATTGACGTGTAATGACCTAGAAAATAGACTAATCTCATTCGATGCCGATAACTATTTTTCAATTCTTGAAAGACACATTTGAAGTTCATCGAGCGTCTCATTAAATCGCTACTCCATTCAGATACTTCCTACCACCATCAAAAGAAATTATATTAGCAAATCTTATCTTTTATAATCACTTAATGTTTACATTAAGATAAATATTCAATATTTTATGTTAATACACCTAATAGACAATAGCAAATAGATCCCATAAACAATTTTCACTGTTTTCATATTAAGTCATAATCAGAAGCTTAAATTTATGATACGTAACATGCGTATGCAGATAACCAAGTCTAACTAATAAGTCAATTTTGTCATTACTTGTTGAAATCCAAAATTTAGGATATCCTAAGAAAAAACACAAACTTGTTAAGAATTTGAGAGAGTTAACGCCTCATACCTCGCCAGCTTGAAACATATAGATAGAAACATGTGTTTAATTTGATAATCCAAGAAACATTCGGGGCTACACGATCTTTCATCCATTAAATTGATGTTGAATTCCATTCGGTGCTTTAAGGATGTGAGATTCTTGGAATTGGGTGCTTTGGATGTGGGGAGCAACTGATTTCTAGTGCCAATACTGAGGTGATAGAAGTGGAATGCATCCTTCATTGAGCCATGTTGGGACCATTTGTATGCATGGTATGCTGTTTGACAGAAGAGAGAGAACACAATGAAGTTCAAGATTGGAACCTGTGATACATAAACTCTACATTGATAAATCAGTTAACCTACATGCATTGTCAGTTTCGACTCACTTACTTGTGAACGGGTCATATCAGATTAGCTTTTCATCACAAATGGGTCAAACGATTAGAAATTTTCAAAAAGTAGTTTAGAAGGAAACGGGTTGTAAGTGATCAAATGGGTTCTTGGTCATTCATGTGTATTATATATCCGAGTTATTTTCGAAAACCTTTGGAATGTTCATCGTTCATAAAATCCCAATTTCACGTTATATGGCCAATCACCTACAATGCCTTTCCAACCCGCCGGGTTTACATACCACTCAAAATAAAATAAAATAATGTTTTATTTTAACTAATGAAATTTTAATTTTTTAATGAAATTTTATTTTTTTTAGAAAAAGTGTTTGATCACTTGTCCGGTCGGATTACAAGGGTTTGGTCACTGTTTGGTCTAAGAGAGAGAAAGCTGAGATGACGCTGATGTGGCAGTCTGGTTTGGTCACCTGGTTTGGTCGGATTACTCTTAGTCTAACATGTGTATGCAGATAAGCAAGTCTAACCTAGGTTGCATGGAAACGCCTATAGGGTGCCGTCTCCCGTCCCGGAAACGTTTCGGAAACGGGAAACGGCCGGAAACGCCTGGAAACGCGCCGGAAACGTTTCCGAGAAAATGGAAACGTTTCGTCTGTGATGGAAACGGCAAGGTTGAGGAAGAAACGGCTGTAGAAACGTTTCTATTCTTTTTATCACGTTTCTAGGTCTTTTATATTGTTTTTGGGCTTTTTATCTCTTTTTGGGCCTCGTGTTACACAAAGTCAGAATATTCACAATATACTATATATATGGGCCAATAAACTCTTTTTTACAATACTCAAACCTTTAGTCGTTTCCTCACAAACTGAAGTCGATCACCACGTCTGACTGATCTCTCTATATTCTCGATTCTAATTTCTAAAACACCCCAGGTATCAAAGTAATATCAATGTATCTGTTTGATTAGTTGTGTAAACCATGTTTAATAATCATACTATTATCTTTACGTTCTGTAATGTTATGCTAAGTTCTGTAATGTTTGATATGCTTAAGCTAATGAATAATTGAATATATGTTAAACTGATAATTATCCCTTTATAATGATGGGTAAATCATGCATGTACCTACGGCTTCACAAACAACACACTCAACTACACAAGTATCAATTGGGTAATAAGACATATGTAACTTACATTCTGGTGTAATTAGTGAACAATCACCACAATCGAAAAGAATAAACAAACAAATGACACCAGATACACAAACCATGAACAATTTGATGATAAATGAGAACCCGAAGCTTGGGGAATCGTCTTTTATCTGAGAATAACCGATATTTAGTGTTACTTAGTTATTACTTTGTTGTTTTTTTATTGACAGTTTCATGGTTGATAAATCTTTTGCATCTACTTTGATTAATGATATTTTGGTGATAACAATTTGATGTTGGATGTTGGATGTTTATTTATTTTAATAATAAATATATATATAAATATATAAAATAAACAAACGTTTCTGGATGTACCCGTTTCTTGAATTTTGAGACATTGCCGTTTCTAAGTACCCGTTTCCGTCCCCGTCCCCGTTTCCGTATCCGTCCCCGTGCAACATAGAGTCTAACTAATAAGTCAATTTTGTCATTACTTGTTGAAATCCAAAATTTAGGATATCCTATGAAAAAACACAAACTTGTTAAGAATTTGAGAGAGTTAATGCCTCATACCTCGCCAGCTTGAAACTATACGATAGAACATGAGTGTAATGATAATCCAAAGAACTTACGGGCTACACGATCTTTCATCCATTAAATTGATGTTGAATTCCATTCAGTGCTTTAAGGACGTGAGATTCTTGGAATTGGGTGCTTCGGGATGTGGGGACAACTAATGTTCCTATGTGCCAATACAGAGGGAGATAGAATTGGAAGCATCCTTCATTGAGCCATGTTGGGACCATTTGTATGCATGGTATAGTCGAGGCCACTCTCTTGAACCCCATGAACTGTTTGACAGAAGAGAGAGAACACAATTAAGTTCAAGATTGGAACCTGTGATACATAAACTCTACATTGATAAATCAGTTAACCTATATGCATTGTCAGTTTCAACTCACTTACTTGTGAACGGGTCATATCAGGAATTAACTTTTCATCTCAAATGGGTCAAACCGTATAAGAAAATTTTCAAAAAGTATTTAGAATGAAACGTGTGGTAAGTGATCAAATGGGTTCTTGGTCATTCATGCGTATTATATATCCGAGTTCTTTTCGAAAACCTATGGAATGTTCATCGTTCATAAAATGTAGCGGACCGGTGATCATCATTTGAATTGTTTTCTAACATGCAATATCCAAACACCCATTATTAATTTATAAATAGGTTAAATTTAGATTGCAACATAAAAAAAAGTTAGTGTGCATTTTGCTTACACGCCTCTAAACACCTTTGAAATGGCTCATAAGCTTGATTTCTCAATGTGATTAATACTTTGAGATAATTTTAAAGTTGGGAAATTAGTGGTTCTGTGATTTTGAAGTTTGCAGGAAATCATCATAAAATGTTTTACTTTCCAGTGATATATAGCACAACAGTGAGAAACACTTTAAGCAACTAAGAAGTCGAGTGTCCATTATGTTTTTACTGGAGATGCGTCTTTCGGACCTCCTAAAGTCTTCATCTGCAAGAAAAAAAACCAGTTTGTTTTGTTCTAATTAAGCCACTTCTTTCATTTTAATGTTTCTTTTATAAATTTACTAGTAGTTTTTTACGTTTTCCCGTCTGTTTTTTTTTTACGTTCATTTCTTCAGTTTTTTTACGTTAGGTCATATTTTTTTTTTACGATTGGCGTTTATTTTTTTACGTTTGTGCGTCAGTATTTACGTTTCGTCTGTTTTTTTTACGTTTTTCGACAGTTATATAACGTTTTTCGTCTTGTTTCTTTCACGTTCTAATAAAATTTTACATTTCGTCAGTTTTTTTAAACGTTTATCGTCCAGGTTTTTTTACGTTTTCGTCAGTTTTTTACGTTTTCGTCAGTTTTTTTACGTTTTCGTCAGTTTTTACGTTTTAGTCAGTTTTTTTACGTTTGCGTCGGGTTTTTTACGTTTGCGTCGGTTTTTTACGTTTTCGTCTGTTTTTTACGTTTTCGTCAGTTTTTTACGTTTGCGTCAGTTTTTTACGTTTCCGTCAGTTTTTTACGTTTTGGTCAGTTTTTTTACGTTGTCGTCTGTTTTTTACGTTTTCGTCAGTTATTTTACGTTTTCGTCAGTTTTTTTTACGTTTTTGTCAGTTTTTTACGTTTTCGTCATTTTTTACGTTTTCATCAGTTGTTTTACGTTTTCGTTCTTTTTTTAAGTTTTTGTCTGTTTTTTACGTTGTCGTACTTTTACGGACGAAAACTTGATAAAACGAAGAAAACGTAAAAAACGTGCGAAAACGTAAAAAAATAGAGGAAAACGTAAAAAAACAGACGCAAACGTAAAAAGACGGACGCAAACTTAAAAAGAAGGGCGAAAACGTAGAAAAAACGTACGAAAACATAAAAAAACGGACGAAGACGTAAAAACAGGCAAAAACGTTAAAAAACAGACGAAAAAGTAAAATAACTGACGAAAACGTAAAAAACCAGACGAAAACGCAAAATAACTGACAAAGACGTAAAAATACAGACGGGAACGTAAAAAAACAGACGAAACGTAAAAAAAGGACGAAATGTAAAAAAACAGACAAAAACGTAAAAAACATAATAAACCTGACAAAAACGTAAAAAAAAAGACGATAACGTAAAAAAACTGACGATAACGTAAAAAACTAACGTAAACGTAAAAAACGGACGAAAACGTAAAAAAACGGACGAAAACGTAAAAAAACAGACGAAAACGTAAAAAAACTAAAGAAAACGTAAAATAACTGACGAAAACGTAAAAAACAGACGAAAACGTAAAAAATGACGAAAACGTAAAAAAACTGATGAAAACCTAAAAATACTGACAAAAACGTAAAATAAATGATGAAAACGTAAAAAAATATTATATATCGTAGAAAAACGTAGAAATCGTAGAAAACGGATTTAAATGGATTGAAACGTAAAAAAACGTACAAAAAAGAATAAAGACGGTTGAAAACGTATAAACTCAGAAAAAGTATGAATTATTTAATTATTGTAGAAAGAAGTGAGAAGAAGAGAGAAGAAGAGGTAAGAAGTGAAATATTTTGTCTGAATTTTTGAAGAGGTTAGAAGTGATTTTTACCACTTATCTCTACAAAAAAACAAACAAAAAACGTCTGAGTGACTGCAGACATAAGTGGTGAAAAGAGGTTAGAAGAGGTTAACAAAGCCTAAATATAGCTAACCTCTTAAACCTTTGATATATAGCACAACAGTGAGAAACACTTTAAGCAACTAAGAAGTCGAGTGTCCATTATGTTTTTACTGGAGATGCGTCTTTCGGACAGAAGATATAAGTTTCAAAGGCCTGCAAAAAAATAGTTACATTTTAAGAGGACAGACCCCAGTTTAATCTGTCTGTTCTTGGTAGCAAAGCTTACAAATAAATTGAAGTCACTTGTTAAAAAAGTACATGTTATGGTTAAAAACACG
Source organism: Tanacetum coccineum (assembly GCA_026074375.1). Taxonomy (NCBI): domain Eukaryota; kingdom Viridiplantae; phylum Streptophyta; class Magnoliopsida; order Asterales; family Asteraceae; genus Tanacetum; species Tanacetum coccineum. The sequence continues at coordinate 35,336 of BQNB010050798.1, read as the reverse complement.
TAATCTGTGATGGCATGGGTTTTATCAAGAAGTATATATTATATAGAAGTTCTTTTTCATATACATCCCGTAATAAATGATCCAAAAACACAGGGAAGCTTGACAGATGGAATCAACCAAAGAAACATGGTGCCAAGCCGGTCCAGAGGGCCCAATCTTTTGCATCAACAACTGTGGATTCTGGGAGAGTGCAGCCACCATGAATATGTGTGATGATATCGAAGCAGGAAATCGCAAAACTTGCAGCTTCATCTTTTGATGACATTATCAATGGTGGTCTAGGCAGCGATGCTATGCCATCAAGGCCCAACAGGCAGCGCCGATGGAGTTGAATGTGGTTCCAGTGCAAGCACGGGCTGATGGCTCATCCTCAAGCCAAGTCGCCGAGGCTAAGCCGAATGTGGGACCAAGCAGATGCTTCACTTGTCCCACGCGGGTTGGTTAAACCGGCTTCAACTGTAAGTGTGGCAAACTTTTCTGCTCTGCTCACCGCTACTCTGTCAAAGACGGCTCTCCTTTTGATCACCAAGGCTAATCCTGTGATCAAAGCTGAAAAGCTTGATAAGATACGAAGAACGGAATTTGGTCAAAGTATGATTATAGTTACTACTCAAAAGTCTTTATATCCATTGCGTATGCGTTGCAAATTAGGTTCCCCTGTTCGTTTGGTTAGAAAATTTGAATTTAGCAAAGCTATGAAGAAATGGCCCTTTGCCAACTGTTTATAGACATACTTATACTCATTGTTGATTCGTAGGGATTGGTTTGATTCTGTATTGTGTGTGTGTGTTCATGTTTGAGGTAATCATCTGCATAGATGGATGGATTTATTTGTGTTAATCTGTCATTATCATCTCAAACGACAAGAGTTCTTGAAAAAAAATTACAAACAGTTAAAAGCTCTTAAAAACCTGCATTGGAGACGCTCAAGGAAATCAAAATCTAAGGTCATCGGTTTAATATAATTTTCCAGTCAGTTTGTTATTAACCTTTTTATGTTTTCATCATCGCATCACTTTTTTTATTATTTTTCATAGTAAGCATGTCTCTATATAGCGCCTCCAGTGTGGCCAATTAATGCAGCTTCAGCAAATCTAAACAACACACGTGCTTAATATTTATAATTTGGACAATGAATGGAAGGGAAAAAACCTATACCTTACATCAAACATTTGCTCTTATTAAATATAGTTACGGATACTTTCATCTAAAGAACATTTCTTAGCTGATATAAGGAAGGGACAAAAGGGTGGTATAAATTTAAACATATAATCCACATTATAATTATAAACAAACTTAATCTAATAAAAACCACAAATCGATTTGATTTTAATGATACAAAATCAAAGATTAAAATCTTGAAAAATATGCAACAAACCTGATAAAAGATTCCTTGATTCGGGAATTGAATTTCAACCCAATATTTTTCGATTGTTAAGGCTGCTAAACCGTCTTTTGTGTTTCAATTGTTTTTATACATTCAGGGTTTTGAGATATCGAGGGTCTTTGGGAATGGGTGGGTTGTTTTTGTCCTTTATTCTATTTTTTTAATTTATATAGAGGCTTTTGTTAACATTTAGATTGAGATGCCAATGTTTACAAAAATCACATCCGCTTTTTGTAAGTTTTTTTCCTTATATTTTTGACATGTATGCTTTTATGTTAATGTTTCATTATTTTGTGTGTAAAAGACGAATTTTTAAATCTTTTTTCTAAATAAAGAATTATTTTGGCTTTTTTATTGAAAATACTATTTATAAAAAAATATTAATAAAAAAAATCTTACTTAATATGGTATGATTTGATTTTTTGAAATACAAAAGTCCCCACTTGAGATTTTGCTTTATTATATAAAAGATTAATATGTAAATAAGAATCCATATATGACGTTGACGAAATTACTTTTATAACTAAAAATTTGATGTAATGAAACAAAAGAAAATGGTCAAACTAAAATGGTTTTATAAACGTAAATTCCTTGTCTACCAGTAAAGAAGAGATTTTGCATGTTTTTGTTTTATGACTTTTCACCTTGTCCCTCAAATCTTTAATGCTATGAAGTTTTCTAATGTAACAATTACTACAATTGTTTTCGTCAAGAAAGGTTTAAGTAACAAATAATGATAATTACTCACATTTAAATATATTAAAAGGAGTTCATTACATTAATTAGTATAATGGTTATAAAAATATTAAGGGATAGTGTCTACAGTGGATTTGTGGTTGATACTTGTGGCTAACAAGATCAAAATCTTAGGGTAAGCAAGTAACTTTATTTGGTTCTTGGTTTAAAAAGTCTAACCCAGATTTTTGTGCTTAGATGTGTTTATGCTTATGTGTTAAGCAAGATCTAGGCATAAGATAACTAGTTGTGCAAGAAAAATCAAGTTAAAAGGTCATAAAGGGTTTGATTTTGGTGATTTTGTGTAAAAACGTATTTTGCTCGAAGAGAAATATGCAGGTATGAATCAAGCAAAATATGTTTTGAATGAAGCGGAACATGTTTCAATATGAAATAGACATGTTGTTTCAAGCGAATATGCAATTTCAACGAAATGATGTAATTTCAAGCGAAATAAGTAATCTAAGCGAAAATATGCAATTAAGGCAAACAATGTACATGCATTCTCAAGCGAAATATGTTGTACCTCGAGCGAAATATGCAAGTTATCTCAAGCGAAATATGAATGTTTTTCATTAAGCGAAATATGCAGTTTTTGGTTAAGCGAAATATGTTTCTCATGGTAAGCGAAATATGTCATTCTCACTTAAGCGAAATATGTTTGTTTGAGACAAGCGAAATATGAAAAAAAATCTCAAGCGAAATATGCAATTTCCAATCAGGCGAAATAACAGGTGAATTAGACAAGCGGTTTATCAATCTAATCAAGCGATTTAAGACTCTGTTTCACCACTTGGATTTTTTTAATTGAATGTTATTTTCAGCCTTTGAACTTGATAACGACACTTAACCAAACACATCAAACATCAACCTAAACCACAAACAAGAACTTAAAAGATAATCAATTCACAACAAACAAACCTTAAACACAATGGTTATGAATTATGAAGTGTGAAAGTTGTTGGATCTTAAGTGGATATGATGTGATTGAAGTTGTGGTCTTGTATGCAATTTACGTTCACGGGATTTTACACGTCTATGATTAAAACCGATAAATGAATTAACGGGATTTTACAAAATCAATAGAAAACCATGAGTGAGTAATTGATTGTGTTTAAGGTTTGTTTATTGTGAATTGATTGTCTTTTAAGTTCTTGTTTGTGGTTTAGGTTGATGTTTCATGTGTTTGGTTAAGTGTCGTTATTAAGTTCAAAGGCTGAAGATAACATTCAATTCAAAAATCCAAGTGGTGAAACAGAGTCTTAAATCGCTTGATTAGTTTGATAAACTGCTTGTCTAATTCACCTGTTATTTCGCCTGATTGGAAATTGCATATTTCGCTTGAGATTTTTTTTTCATATTTCGCTTGTCTCAAACAAACATATTTCGCTTAAGTGGGAATGACATATTTCGCTTACCATGAGAAACATATTTCGCTTAACCAAAAACTGCATATTTCGCTTAATGAAAAACATTCATATTTCGCTTGAGATAACTTGCATATTTCGCTCGAGGTACAACATATTTCGCTTGAGAATGCATGTTTCGCCTAGAATTGCATATTTCGCTTGAGATTACATATTTCGCTTGAAATTACACATTTCGCTTGAAATTGCATATTTCGCTTGAAACAACCTGTCATATTTCGCTTGAAACATGTTCCGCTTCATTCAAAACATATTTCGCTTGATTCATACCTGCATATTTCTCTTCGAGCAAAATACGTATTTTTCACACAAAATCACCAAAATCAAACCCTTTATGACCTTTTAACTTGATTTTTCTTGCACAACTAGTTATCTTATGCCTAGATCTTGCTTAAACACATAAGCATAAACACATCTAAGCACAAAAATCCGGGTTAGACTTTTTGAACCAAGAACAAATAAAGTTACTTAATAACTCACGAATTTGATCTTGTTTAGCCACAAGAATCATACACAAATCCACTGTAGCTCTGATACCAATTGTAGGATCCCGATTATCACTTCATAACATATAACAACCACGAATCGAGGAAGAAAAGAGAAGAAGAAATGAAGGTTTTAGAGAGAGAAACAAGAGAGAGGTTAGAGAGAAAGAAAGATATTATTAGAAAGAATATCTTAGAAATGAAAGAGTTAGTTTTCTTTTCCAAGTGGAAAAGATATATATATATATATATATACCCCGTCAGGTTTAAGTAAGTGCGTGGGTTAAATAACTCAGACCGGGCTCGAGACTTGCTTGGGATTAAACCCGAAACATATACAATATTAGATTAACTAACGAGCCCGATTTCCTATACTATTCTATTACAACGTTAACTGATTGAACGACCGAGACTAATACACGTAATGAACGAACTTCATGTTCGGCTCAATATTTTGAGGCTAACAAAAAGTTATTGCATATGCATCCCGACAACTCAAGCCTCATGAAGAGAACTATACCACACACGACCTCGAATTGGGAGCAGTAGTGTTCGCTCTTAAAATTTGGAGACACTATCTGTATGGCATAAAGTGTACCATGTTCACTGATCATAAAAGCCTTCAACATATCCTTGATTAGAAAGAGTTGAACATGAGGCAACGCCGTTGGTTAGAATTGCTCATAGATTACGATTGTGAGATTCGTTACCATCCTAGAAAGGCAAATGTTGTAGCAGATGCCTTAAGCCGGAAGGAACGAATCAAACCACTCCGAGTTAGAGCATTACTCATGACCCTTCACCCAAAATTACCATCATAAATCCTCGAAGCCTAAACCGAGGCGATCAAAGAAGAAAACATTGAAGCTAAGAATTTATGAGGAATGGATAAAGCATTTAAAGTACGTCCCGATGGAACTCGTTGTATCAAGAACCGGAGCTGTTACCATTCTTTGGTAGTTTGAGGGACTTGATCATGCATGTGTCCCATAAATCAAAGTATTCCATTAACCCAGGTTCTGACAAGATGTATCAGGATCTAAAGAAACTCTATTGGTGGCCTAACATGAAGGCAATCATCGTTGAATATGTTGGCAAATGTTTAACATGCTCTAGAGTTAAAGCGGAATGTCAGAAGCCATCCGGCTTAATGATACAACTAGAGACTCCTACATGGAAATGGGAAAGAATAACGATGGACTTCGTTAAAAAACTACCCAAAACATCAAACAGACATGACACAATTTGGGTCATTGTAGACCGCCTTACCAAATCAGCACATTTCATCCCTACCAGAGAGACATATAGTATGGAAACCCTTACAAGGTTGTATATAAATGAAATAGTCTCATGACATCGAGTGCCGAGTATCCAATCTCCTCAGGATCGGGAACAGTCATTATCACATCCAGATTCTGGCAGTCAATGTAGAGTGCTTTGGGTACTCAATTAGACATGAGTACTACATATCATCCCTAGACTGATGGACAAAGTAAAAAAACCATCCAAACACTCGAAGACATGCTTCGAGCCTGTGTTATAGATTTTGAAAAATGATGGGAGAGACACTTACCGCTGGTAGAATTTTCTTACAATAACAGTTACCATGCCAGTATATAAGGCAGCAACCAATTGAGGCGCTTTATGGTTGAAAGTGCGATCAGCTGTCTGCTGGCCAAGTTGGAATGTCTCAACTCAACATGACCAAGATAATCCATGAAACACCAAAAAGGATTAGTACAAATTCGACAACCCTATGCAAGTTATAAGAGACTGGCAAAGGAGTTACGCCAATGTAAGGCAAAAGCCTTTGGAATTCCAAGTTGGATATCGTGTTATGTTAAAAGTGTTACCTCGAAAAGGTGTCATCTGATTTGAAAAGCGAGGAAAGCTTAACCCCCGGTAAATTAGACCCTTTAAAGTATCCCTTAAAAGGGTCGCCCAATGGCATACACACTTGAGCTTCCTGAAGAACTCAGTAATGTCCACAGTACCTTCCACGTTTCTAATTTAAAGAAATGCCTATCTGACGAATCCCTCGTCATTCCAATGAAAGAGCTTCGACTTGATGACAAACTCAACTTTTTGGAAGAACCAGTAGAAATTAGGGATCGAGAAGTCAAATAACTAAAACAAAGTCGTATCCCTATAGTTAAAGTAAGATGGAACTCTAAAAGAGGACCAGAATTTACGTGGGAACGCGAAGATCAAATTCGTGCAAAATATCCACATCTATTTCCAAACATCACTCCAACATCTAACTAAATCTCAGGACGAGATTTCTTTAAGGTTGGGAGACTATAACAACCCATAATTTTCCTCAATGTAATTTTATACCTATTGGATTAAATACAACCATTTTCACAGAAATATTTTTGTTTTATTCCAACCAATTATGTAACGTAACTTTACATTCCAAAGTAAAACGGCTTACCAACTACCAATGACAATTCCAATCAACAATCTATTTTTTTTTTATTTTTATTTATATCAATGAACGTTTAACATTCAAGTAATATATTCAATATCCAGTTTTACCACAAACTTATCCTATTTAACGAACCATCTTATACACTTATTATATAAAACAGACTTTAAATCATAAGATTATATCAAAACCTCGACTACATGTAAAATTTCCATGCAATATAAATGTACAAACTTATAAGGCTTATGTACAAGTTACCAATGCATAATTTTCAAATTACTTTTCCCTCCAAAACCCTAGTACAACACCATTAAGCCCTAGGTACAACCCGATTGTGCACAACATTCAATTAAGGTATAGCCATTTTCCCTCCAAAATAATATAGGCATTTCATACCAACAATCTAGCACGGATTACAAGTCCCCAATCACACATTTAATACACCATGTTCCCTTCCATTTCACTCCACACAGTCATCCTAAACTAACCCAACCCTATAACCGAAACCCTAGCAAACCCAAACCTCCTAACAAGTTTTTAAACCAAGTCTAACCTAGCGACATCCTTTCCACAACCTTGTCACCACTTTATCGCTTCTAAGTAAACCACCTAGCACCCCTCCTTCACCACCATGCGTCACCTCTACCCACATCCTTGTCACCTCCTTAGGTGAACCAAGCCCTCCAACCCTCAACAAAACATCCTCTTCAGGTTATCCTCCTAGCTTCTAATCGTACACCATTTCTAAGCTTGGCCACCCCTCCTCACTATTTCCACCACTCCAAGTTTCGGCTCCTATATAAAGCCAAAACATGCACACCTCCATACCTTACCATTAAATCAAACCAAACCTCAAAAATCAGTTCTAGCCAACTAAGGAAGGAAGGCAAAGTCCTTTAAGCTATTTTGGAACTAAGGATAAGAGAATAAGAGTCTGATTCATCTCCTAAGGAATTCAACCTATTATCGAACCATTTCGACCCAGTCAAACCTCTTGTAAAGTCTTACAGCTTGTTTTAATAAGCTCTTGTCATGTTTAGATCTGATAACTCCTAAATCCAAACCGCAACCACTAAATGACCCAATTTTTAAAAAACCCTAAAATCCTTCGAACCTTATATAATAAGCTAGCTTAAGCTTATTCTGATATTAATAAGCTGTTGTACATGTTTCATGATCACATGAAATAAGCCCATAAACCCTAAGCCATTCGTTTGGTTTTCCTAAACCAAACGCACCTTAAAAACCCTACAAACCATTTTCGTAAACCCTAATAAGCTATAAGCCATAAGCTAATCCTAAAACTGTTCAAATAAGCTAACTTATCATTTTTATAAGCTTTGAAACCAACTCTAAAAGGTCTAAGCTTTCGGGTCTTAGTTTTAAAACCAAACGCACCCTTTTTAAACTATCGAGCTTATCAGCTCATTTCATAAGCTTTATACTACAAATTGATTTCGAGATTAAAAACATGAAGTATGTGAAATTTTGACTAAAAATGCAAATCGAATTGTCCTTTAGGGGTATATATTGTAACTTCTGAAACTTTTAAACTTTTGGGCCAAATATGTAATTACTCTAAAGTTAACTACAAGGACCTGTTTTGCCAAACTTTAACGTTAAGGGTTAAATCATTAAAATATATATAAAGGGGTTTAAAATTGTAAAATAATATATACCAAAGGGTATAATATTGCCATTTCAAATTCTTGAGGGTATAAAATGTATAATATTATATTAAATAATGAAAAATATAATTAAATATTATAAGACACGATATTTATTTAAAAAACCCAGACACATGTTATCATTTCATTCATCGAGCGAAACATATAAAAATAAATTATGTTCTATATTTAAACTAATTATATCATCTACTCACTTTTGAAACACTTAAAAAGATAAATCTTATCATTTAAACTATAACGTATCACGTTACTAGGGAATTTCATGTGAAAGGATTTCATGGGGTATGAAAACTTTTGACGAGTTACTGGATTTACGATTTAAAAGTGTCCTACTCCTCAAACTTTCCTACATGGCCTCTGGATTAGAATATCCCGAACAGAGATACGATATTTTCACACGTTATAAAACCCAATTAATATTTACGTTGCAACTTTATGAAATAAAGTTTGAAATAAAACTAAGACTTAGACATATTACCCTAGTTTTCGTGACTAATCGTTTATTTCCATTTGAGTCACTTTTGACATCAATTCCAGATTCCCTATTAAGTGAGTTCATAGTCCCACCTATTATATGTTTTCAAAACCCCGTAGGGAGATACATGCTATAAACTATGAATACAAGTATTTTCCAACTGGAACAATCTTATGTCCCAAAGACTAGGAAGTGACTTTAAAATGATTAATAAAGCTTGTTTTGTTTGTGGTAGTTTTGAGCATCTTCATTATGTGTGTGATAAAAAGGTTATAAGACCAGTGTGGAACAACTCAAGTAGGGTGAATCACAAGAACTTTGCTAATAAAATGACTCACCCTCACCCTAATAGAAGATTTGTTCCACAAGCAGTATTAACCAGGTCTGGCAAAATTAATACTGCTGGTGCAAGTGTTAATACTGCTGTCAGACCAGTTAATACTGTTGGCTCAAAAACAACTGTGAATCATCCTAGACCAATATCAAATGCTTACAAAAAGGGATATTCACAAGTCACAAAGCCATTTAACAAGTATTCAGCAAACAAAAATAGTATTTTCAATAAAAAGGTTAATACTGTCAGGGTAAAAGATACTACTGCTAGGGATAGAGCAGTAGTAAGTGAAAACAAGGGAAAAGGGGTTAATGCTGTTAAGGCCTCAGCATGTTGGGTTTAGAAAGCCAAAAACAGTAGTGCATCAAATACTTTTAAGAAATATTCTTACATTGATGCACGAGGCAGATCCAAGTCTATAATGGCTTGGATCCCCAAAAGAGTCTAATTCTCTTATTTTATGTGCAGGGCAACCCACAACAGAAGGAGTACAAGGAAAAAGGAGTTATTGACAGTGGTTGCTCAAGGCACATGACTGGAAACAAATGCTATCTTACTGAATATGAAGATTATGATGGTGGTTTTGTTTCCTTTGGAGATGGTAAAGGTAGAATTTCTGGAAAAGGTAAAATCAAAACAGGAACATTGGATTTTGATAATGTGTACTTTTGTAAGGAGCTTAAGTATAACTTGTTTAGTGTGTCACAAATTTGTGACAAAAAGAATAATGTTTTTTTTACTGACACTGAATGTCTTGTCTTATCTTTTGACTTTAAGCTACTTGATGAAAGCCAAGTCTTGATGAGAGTTCCAAGAGGATAACATTTATAGTGTTGACCTAAAGAGTGTTGTTCCCACTAAAGGTTTAACTTGCCTTTTTGCTAAGGTCATAATTGATGAATATAATTTATGGCATAGGAGGCTTGGTCACATAAACTTTAAAAACATGAACAAACTTGTGAGGGGAAATCTTATTAGAGGTTTGCCTTCAAAGATTTTTGAAAATGATCATTCTTGTGTTGCTTGTCAGAAAGGAAAGCAACACAAAGCCTCCTGTAAGGCCAAACTTGTGAACTTTATCAGCAAACCCTTACATATGCTTCATATGGACCTATTTGGTCCTACAAATGTTAAGAGTTTAATGAAAAAGTCTTATTGCCTAGTTGTCACTGATGACTTTAGTAGATTTTCTGGGGTATTCTTTTTGGCCACCGAGGATGAAACTAGTGGGATATTAAAGACCTTCATAACTAAAATAGAAAATCAACTAGACTACAAAGTAAAATTTATCAAAAGTGACAATGGAACTGAGTTTAAAAATAATGTAATGAATCAGTTCTATGAAATAAAGGGTATTAAGAGGGAATTCAGTATTGCTAGGACTCCTTAGCAGAATGGTGTTGCTGAGAGGAGGAATAGAACACTAATAGAGGCTGCAAGAATTATGTTAGTTGACTCTAAGTTGCCAACCACCTTTTGTGCTAAAGCAGTTAATACTGCTTGCTATGTGCTAAATATGGTCTTAGTCATTAAGCCTCATACCAAGACACCTTATGAACTTATTCATGAAAGAACCCCATTGATAGATGTCATGAAACCTTTTGGGTGTCCTGTTACCATATTAAATACCAAGGATCATCTAGGCAAGTTTTTATGGAAAAGCTGATGAGGGATTTTTTATTGGGTACTCTATGGTTAGCAAGGCTATGAGATTATTTAACAAGAGGACCAGGATGGTTGAAGAGACCTTAAATATTATATTTCTTGAAATTGCACCTAATGTGACAGGAAATGGACCAGACTGGCTTTTTGATGTTGATTCTTTAACAATATCTATGAACTATGTGCCAGTTGTTGCAGGAAATCAAACTAATGGTATTGCAGGAACTAAAGATAACATTATTACAGGTCAAGCTGAGAAGAAGACAGAACCTGAACAAGAATACATCCTAATACCTTTCTTCACAACTGATCCATTAATCTCTCAAGGTCCTAAGGATAGTGAAGAAGATTCTGGAATGAAGCCTACAGAAGTGGATGTAAATGGAGCTTCAGATAAAGATGGGGAGGATGATCAAGCCACAAGAAGTGAGTTTGAAAGACTACTTCAACAGGAAAAGCAGACTAACAGTACTAATAGTTTTAATACTGCTGGTACACCTGTTAGTGCTGCTGGACCATCTTTTACTTATAATGATCCATCATCACCAGTTAATGCTGCTGAAGCTTCTAATGCATTTGAGGATCATCTATTTGAATGATTTTCTCCTTTCAAAAATGCATTTACTCTTCCAGATGTTCCAAATGTGTTTTCAATTGATGATACTGGAATTTTTGGTAATGCTTATGATGATGAAGATGTGGGTGCAGAAGCTGACCTAAACAACTTGGAAACAACCATGAATGTCAGTCCTATACCCACAACTAGAATTGACAAGGATCATCCTAAAGACCAAATCATTAGAGACTTTAATTCAGCTATTCAAACAAGGATAATGACCAAGATTTCTGATGAACATGCTATGGTATGTTACATTAATAAGCAGATGAGAACAAATCACAAAGATTATTAGAACTGCTTATTTGCCTGTTTTCTCTCTCAAAATGAACCTAAGAAAGTGATTCAAGCTCTAGAAGATCCAAGCTGGATAGAAGCAACGCAAGATGAGCTTTTACAATTTCAACTTCAGAAGGTTTGGACACTGGTTAATCTACCTAATGGCAAGAGGGCCATTAGAACCAAATGGGTCTTTAGAAATAAGAAAGATGAGAGAGGAATTGTCATTAGAAACAAGGAAGGACTGGTTGCATAAGGTTACACCCAAGAAGAAGGCATTGATTATGATGAGGTTTTTGCTCCTATTGCTAGGATAGAAGCAATCAGGTTATTTTTGGCCTATGCATCATTTATGGGGTTCATTGTGTACCAGATGGATGTGAAGAGTGCCTTCTTATATGGTACTATTGAAGAGGAGGTATATGTTTGCCAACCTCTAGGTTTTGAAGATCCACAGTTCCCTAACAAAGTGTATAAGGTAGAAAAAGCTTTATATGGTCTACATCAATCTTCTAGAGCCTGGTATGAGACCTTGTCTACCTACTTAATTGAAAATGGATTTAGAAGAGGTACTATATATAAGACTTTGTTCATCAAGAAGGACAAAGGTGATATCTTGTTAGTACAGATGTATGTTGATGATATCATCTTTGGGTCCATAAAGAAGTCTTTATGTGATGAGTTTGAAGGTTTGATGCACAAAAGATTCCAGATTAGTTCTATAGGAGAACTCATTTTCTTCTTAGGATTGCAAGTACAACAAAAGAAGGATGGAATCTTCATTAGCCAAGACAAATATGTGGCTAAAATATTGAAGAAGTTTGATTTTGCCACCGTGAAGACAGCAAGCACTCTTATGGTACCTAATAAGGCATTGGTCATGGATGAAGAAGCTGATAGTGTGGATGTTCATTTATACAGATCAATGATTGGATCATTGATGTACCTAACAGCTTCTAGGCCTGACATAATGTTTGCTGTTTGTGCTTGTGCAAGGTTCCAAGTTACTCCTAAAATGTCACATCTTCATGCTGTGAAGAGGATCTTTAGATACTTGAAAGGTCAACCTAAATAGGGCCTTTGGTATCTTAGAGATTAACCATTTGAATTGGAAGCTTTTTCTGATAGTGATCATGCTAGAGCTAGCCTTGACAGGAAATCCACAACTAGAGGTTGTTAATTTCTTGGCAAGAGGTTGATTTCATGGCAACGTAAGAAGCATACTATAGTTGAAAATTCTACTACTAAAGCAGAGTATGTTGCTGCTGCTAATTGCTGTGGACAGGTGCTATGGATTCGAAATCAAATGCTTGATTATGGGTTCAACTTCATGAACACCATGATTTACATTGATAATGAAAGCATCATTTTTATTGTGAAGAATCCAGTGTTTCACTCTAAAACCAAGCACATAGAGATTAGATACCATTTCATCAGAGATTCTTATGAGAAGAGGTTAATTTAGGTGATCAAGATTCACACAGACCACAATGTTGCAGATCTTCTCACAAAGGCTTTTGATGTTAGCAGGTTTAACTTTTTGGTTGCAAGCATTGGTATGCTTAATCCTTAGAGCATGGATTAAGGGGAGGTTATTTGTGTATAGGTACAAAGGCTTATATACATATGATGTTTGAGTTGGTATTGAAAAGTAAATACGATGCCAAGTTATTTAATACTGCTAGGCTTAGTTAATTTTGCCAGGAGAAACTTTGTACTGCTAGTACAAATGTTACTGCTGCTAGGCTCAGTTAGTGCTGTTGTATATGTAAATTGGTGCAGCTGATAATACACATAGAAGCTTTGTTTGAGGGAAGGCTATATGGAACTATGTGTATAAGTACATCAGATTATACATCATGGATGCTTAGAATAGAGTGCAAGAGCTGCCAAGTGATGAAAATGGGTTAATTCTGTTAACTATATTAGATACCTGCTAAGCTTAAAAGTTAATACTATCAGTTATTATGAGCAATATGCAAGATGTTTTGGATTGTGTTTCTTTGTGTTTGGAACTAACATTTTGCAGGATTAGAGCTTAAAGGTTATTTGATTAATAATGGATATGCTGATTTGGTGTGAATGCTGGTGACTTTGTTAATACTGCTGATGTTTCACATGTTGGTTTTCACCACATAACAAATGGTCATCAATTCACCATGTCTAACAGACAAGAAAGAATTGGCTATTCCAGGGCAAACGACAACTGGTAAAGAATTCTCAAATCCGTTGATGGCTGGTAGTTTGCCAAAAACTATAAGTGCGAAAGTTAGTACTGCTAGTACAAACTTAGTACTGCTAGCCTAACTTAGTGCTGCTAAAGTTACCGTTACTAAATACTGTTCAGGGGTAATTTTTGACAAATTAACGGCTACTTTCATCTTAAGTTTCCTTTAGTGCCTATATAAGCCTATTAATCAAACAATATATTTTACAAATACCAATTGCTCATAATTCATCAAACCCTAATTGATTTTCACATTGACAAATTATTATTCAGGGTGATTGCTTTTGTAACCCAACCATGCATGGTCGCATATTTGGAAAAGAGTGATGAGAATGCAGAATTTCATTAGATAGTGGACTTCCTCTCTACATGTTTGATCAACTATGCTCTCACTGTAAGTCCCACTATCTATGCTTCTTATATTAAACAGTTTTAGAATACTGCCACTTCTAAAACAATCAATTTAGTAAAGCAAATACATGCCATAGTTGATGGCAAGGCAGTATTATTATAAGATTCATCAGTGAGGATTGATCTCTCTTTGATGAGTGAGGCTTGGTATACTTTGGCCTCACAAATGATGCTATTTTTGAAAACCTTGCATTGATGGGGTATGAACAACTTTTAACAAAACTTACTTTCAAAAAGTTCATTCTCTCCACCAATTGTTAATTCCTTAAACATCACCATCCTTCATTTTATAAGTTCAAAATCGACTGGTTGGAATAAGGTTTTAAACAATTTGGCTTCACCAGTTATATATTTGGCAAAGGGTCAAAAATTTAATTTTTCTAAATTGATTTTTGATGGTATGTTAAGGAACTTGGATTCAAAGAAGTTTTTAATGTATCCAAGGTTTTTACAACTCTTTTTGAATAACCAGCTTAAAGATTTACCAGAACCTTTTAATGATACTTATGACAAACCAAGCCGTACTAAAAAGGTTTTCTCAAATATAGCAAGGCAAAGTAAAGGTTTTTCAGGAAAAGTTACGCTACTTTTTGACTCCATGTTGGTGCAAAACTATGCACCTGAGGGTGAAGGTTCAACAATACCTCCTGAACCCCAACCTACACCCTCTATTTTATAACCAAATGTTTTAGAACCTCAAACAGCACCACTTCAAACTGAAACACCTCCAATAGTTTCCCATGAACCTTAAACTGAAGCTCACATTGAGCAAATGCTCCCATCTCCATCTACATATCATAGAAAACACAGAAAGACTAAAAACATAAGAGAGCCAAAAAGGTCACTGAGTTACCTCAGACTAGTGTGCCTCTAAACCTTGGAGCTAATGAGGTTGTCTATAAGGAGGGGGTGACAGTGTGGAAAGGGCTATCACTATTGATGCTAGCTTAGTTACAGCACAAGACAGTGATAACATTATTAGGACCCAGACCACGGCAATGCCTAATGTTGACATTCCTTAGGGAATGGATACAGGTGGCAGTCCTAGGCGCCAAGAAACCATAGGGGGTGCTCTTGCTTAGACTAGGTCTGAGAGAGTGCTTGAAAAGCCCAATGAACCACCTCTCCCAGAAGGTCACACATTTGGACGTAGGAAGGGCAGCATGGAACATACTTTTGAATTGATGGACATTGTACCACCTACACCCCATGATTCACCTCTCACAGGAGGTTACACACCTAGAAGTGATGAGGGTAGGCTAAAACTGAAAGAATTAATGGCTATGTGTACAAAATTGTCAAAACAGGTGCTTGACTTGGAAAAAGAGAAGGATGCACAAGCTGTGGAGATCCTCAAACTAAAGCAAAGAGTCAATAAATTAGAAAGAAAGAGGAAGTCAAGCATCTCACACCCAAGAAGGAGGATATACAGGCAGGTTGAGTCTTCTGATAATGATTTGGATAAGGAGGATGCATCCAAACAGGAGAGGACAAGTGACAAGATGAAGCCAATGTTTAAAGATAGTGATTTTGATGATCTTGATGATTCGGTGGATAAAGTAATGGCTTTTGTTCAAGAGAAAGATGCAGAGAACCAAGGAGTTAGTACTACTAGTGAGGGAGTTAGTACTGCTGCACCAAGGACTCCTCCTACTACAATAACAGTTTTTGATGATGAGGATGTTACTATGGCTATGGCTCAGACTTTGATAAAGATAAAGGAATAAAAAGCTAAGGCGAAAGGAGTTGCTATTAAAGATGTAGAAGACTCTTCTAGACCTATAAGATCAATAACAACACTTCAACCTCTTCCAAATATTGATCCAAAAGACAAAGGTAAGGGTCTACTGGTTGAAGAAGAACCTGAGAAACCAGAGAAAGTAAAAAGAAGGGATCAAGGGTTAGCTCAAATTGAAAGTGATGCAGAGTTAGCTCAAAGATTACATGAGGAAGAGTTAGCAGAGTTGGACAGAGCACAAAAAGAAAAACAAAAGCAAGAAGAGGCTACTAATGCTGCTTTGGCTGAAGAGTTTGATGAAATTCAAGCCAGAATGGATGCTGATCATGAACTAGCTGTAAGACTGACACATGAAGAGCAAGAAAAATACACAATTGAAGAAAGGGCCACATTGTTAGCAGAATACTTTGAAAGAAGAAAGAAACAATTGGCAGCAGAAAGAGCAGAGGCAATAAGGAACAAACCACCTACAAGAGCTCAAGTCAGGAACAGGATGATTACTTATCTCAAACATATGGGTAAGTACACTCATCAACAACTGAAGCATAAGACTTTAGAAGAACTTCAGAAGCTATACCAAAAGGAGCAGAAGTGGATTAATGATTTTTAGCCTATGGATTCTGAAGAAGATGGTAGCAATACAAAGAAAGCTGGCAAAAGGATAAAGAGAATTGCAGATTCAACTAGTAAGCAAAAGTCACCCAATAAATTTAAGGTGATAAAAGAATAAGAATCTGCAGAAAGTAATGAAGAAGCAGCAACAGACTATGAGCAAGAAAAGGAAGAGTTAAGAACATGGTTAGCAGTTGTTCCAGATGAAGATGAGACCGTGGATCCAGAGATTTTGTCTGTTAAGTATCCCATAGTTGATTGGGAATCTCAAAACTTAGGAAGTGTTGATATGGAGGATATTCATGTTTATAAGATAATTAGAGCAGATGGGAATACTAGTTATCATAAAATATTCTCTAGTATGCTGAGGAAATTTGATAGACAAGACTTAATGGATTTGCACAGATTGGTGATGAAAAGGTTTGAATACAATACTCCAGAAGGTTATAATTTGTTGCTTTGGGGAGTACTCAAGGTAATGTTTGAACCAAATGCTGAAGATGAAATTTAGAGTAATCAACAGGATTGGACTCTGATTAGTTAGAAACTGTATGAAAATTATGGAGTTCACTCATTGCTGATGGATGGTACATTGACCTGCTTCAACATGTTAGTAGAGAAAAGATATCATCTCATCAAGGAAATGTTGAAGAAAATGTTGAACTGGAAGCTAGAAGCTGAAGCTGAGAGTACAATGGCATTTGAGCTTCTCAAGTTTATCAAGTCACAGAGTCATATTAAAGAAATGAAGAAAGTGTTTGGATACATCCTCCAGTGTTTCAAATGTTGATAATGAAGAAACTTGAATGATAAACGAAGTGAATATTCAAGTTTAGGGAGGATAGTGGAATTATGGAATTCACAACTTAGTTATGCTGATTCAACTTGATACTGCAGTGATGTTAGTGTTTGCTGAAGAAGAATCGTGAAAACATCGCGAAGTTGTTAGTAGGTTATTTATATTAGTTAGGTACTGCCATACATTTAGTACTCGCCAGTAAAGTAAATTCTGTATTAATAGTTAATGCGCTAATCTTATATATAGTACTGCTATTATAAACCTGAGTAAAATTAGAAATAGATATGCATTATCATTATACGCGTTTTGTAAGCCCATTAGGGTTTCCTTAGTATATAAAAGGAACCCTACGGCATAGTTAGAAAGACATCACATCATAGTCAGTCTTTCATAGTTTTTTCATAGCTTTTTCATAGCTTCAAGGTTGTAAACTCTAACACTGTCAAAGAGTGTTCGTATTAATATATTGGAGCTTATTGTTTTGATTGTATTTCTGTGTCAAACATATCTTACTGTTATTCTTCTTAGGGTATAAACTATATTCGCATATTATCTTTTTTGAAAATGTAGGAATGTTGAATGTTGAATCTAATTTAGGAAACTAGGATACACAATGTTGAATAATAAATTCAATCATCAATACCATTATAACATTGTAACAGCCCATTTAATTTATCATTATAACGGTCTTCAATAGTTATTAAAAAGTGTAACCGCTAAAAATCATTACTATCGATAATGGTTATTAAAAATGTGTAACCGTGTCCACCATATAAATCCACACAAACCATTTCATATATCTCACACACAAATGTTATTTTACAGCAAAAGATAATCTCTCAGTATACACTCACTCTCACTCATCAACTCTTACCGGTAGTTTCTGCAGATATTCTTTATATTCTTGTTAGATAAACGCTCATTTTCAACGTTATACGAAATATTTACCACAATATCGCATATTGTTAATTATCTACCGCTAGAAATTCCCGCTGCAATACGCTGGTACTCGTCTAGTGTTTCATAGGATCCGATCCTACATTTACGATCTTGCAAAGCCAAAAACAATCCTAAGTAAAATCCTGATCCTGACAACCTTGATTACCACAACTTACATTAATCAATTTAATTAAGGGCAAATCGCATAAAAAGGTACCCATTTTAGGCTCAATGTCAATTAAAGGTACTCATCTTTTTTTTTCTCAATTTAAGGTATCGATCTTTGTTTTTGTTGCAACGTTAGGCAATTAACAGGTTTTTCGGTTATATTTCTAACGATCGTTATTTTATTATTGCATCGTTAGTCCTTTATATACTATATTTATTTTCTAGATCTGACCCGTCCAAAACGACCATCTATATCACATTTTCACGACTCGGGTTCTAAAGAGATTTTATGCGAAACGACGTTTCAGACAACTTTTTAGTTTTAACCGAGACATGAATCTCAACATAAAATGACCAAAATGCCCTTACGGGATTGTGCTGGAACTTATTATATTTTTAATAAAACGCAGAAATTTGACTTTCGGTTTTGACCCGCTATCATGCGATTTTAAGACTAACAAACCTCGTGGCAAAGTAAAATGTCATTCCGAACAACTTTCATGTTTCGCCGGAAGGCTATAACGGACTCGACAGTGCTCAAATCGGACGTTTTCAAATCTGCAAGCTTATTACTTTTTTATACACGTTTTTCTACATGATTTTATCCACGGTTTTATACACACATTTTTATAGACACGTTTTATACACATATTTTTATACACGTTTTTACACACATTTTTATCCACGTTTTAAAAAAAATGCATAAAAATGTGTCTGTAAAAACGTGTATAAAAATGTATGTATAAAATCGTGGATAAAAGCATGTAGAAAAACGTGTATAGAAATGTGTGTATAAAAATGTGTGTATAAAACGTGTATAAAAATATGTGTATAAAAATATGTGTATAAAACGTGTCTATAAAAATGTATGTATAAAATCGTGGATAAAAGCATGTAGAAAAACGTGTATAAAAACGTGTGTATAAAAATGTGTGTATAAAAATGTGTGTATAAAACGTGTATAAAAATATGTGTATAAAAATATGTGTATAAAACGTGTCTATAAAAATGTATGTATAAACTCACCACCTGTTTCTCACTAAAACTCAACCCAGTTTTCAGTGCAACAAGGCAACAACAACAATCTCAATCATGTATAAATAGAACCCATTTTGAATCACCATCATATTTCATCCAATGTCGTCTATCATCACTTTCCAAACTAACGCTCAGGGCATGTGGACCTGTAACATGCAGCTGCCTGAGCCTGGTAGCAGCAGGTTCACTGGAGCAGCTAACCATTGGATCATGAGCAAGCTTCCAGTTGTTAAAGAAGAAGAAGAAGAAGATGATGGTTCTTCTTCATCTATTGGTAAAAACAGTGACGGTGATGATGACGTGGATGCTGACGTGTCAGACGGTGAAGAAGTTACTAGCAAGGATAACTGTGGAGCGTTTAGCGGGTTAAATGAATTAGAAGCTGCATTACCAATCAAGTATGATTAATAAGCTATTTAGACATGCATTATATTCTTGTACATTTATTAATAATCATTTGATAAATCAACTATATATGTACAATTCTTGATGCATAAAACTAAATTTAATTGACAACGTTAAATGGTGTCATTAAGAAAACCTTTGTTTTTAAATGTTAATGAATATGTTTATATAAATTTCGAGAAATGATCGGCATGATTAAATTTAATATGTTTAAGAATATGTTGGTTATCAATAGTTGATGTCTTGATGATATATAGTGTTATTTAAAGTTTGTTTTTATTAATTTTTAGGAGGGGGATATCGAAGTTTTATGATGGAAAATCGAAGTCGTATGGAAGCTTAGCTGATGCGGCGAAGGTGTCGTCTATTCAAGACATTGTTAAGAAAGAAGATGCTTATAGCCGAAAGCGGAAAAACATGATTGCTCATACTGTGTTGTTGGAGAAGCTTTGTAATTCTAGTAGCGAGAATGGGGTGCCGAAGAGGCTTGCTCGTTGTGCAGAAAGTGGGGAAACTGCGAAAAAGAGTAGTTTGATGGTGGGCGGTGGTCGTCCACCTTTGTATAGGAATGGTAGGAGGGCAGTGAATGATGGATCATTGGATTCGTCTCGTGGAGTGTACAGGGCGCCGAGGAAATCATTGTCTCTCTCGGATTTGATGTCGGGGGTCACTGGCTTGGTGAGTAGCAAAAGAGACGAGAAGGTCTAGCTCGTGTTATATGTATAGAATCAGAAAAGTTGTTTATGGTGTTACAGTTTTTGATAAAGTGTTTTATGGTTTCTCTGTTTTCTGGTTTGTGCCTATTGTAGTTGCTTATTAGTTATGGCATCTGGCATGTTTAGAAGTTATAGGATGTCAAGCGGGTTGTAGTTTTGCCTTGTATCTGTTGTCGATAATATGAAAAAGATATGCTTGCTTTTTTCTTTTTAAATCCCAAATGTTTACGCTATTTTTTTCCGTGTACCAATCTTGTTTCAGATCTTTGTTATTGTGCAACAATGCTAAACGGGCAAATGATGAGACAAGATTTGGACGTATTTAACTAGAATAAATCAAGCGCGTAAATTCTTATATCTTGTTGAAGTGAGAATGAGGGTTAGCAGAATAGCAGGGTCTGTAATCTGTATATCCCTTCTGCAAATGGCTGAAAGGATCTTAACAAATGGAGCAAATTGCTAGTTCCCTTATTATGTAGAAAGGTGCTGCAATCAAAATTATCCGAATTGTTTGCATAGGCAAGTTATATAGCTTAGGAAAAATTATGTGTCATAATACATGCATTTCACTTTGATTCATTGTATTCGCAGCTTTCTGTTATTATACATGTTATATGGTGAAAATCCCATGTCCATGACATGTCAATTCAGTGCATATGCAGGTCGTTGTTATGGAACTGCAGACCGTTTGCTTGACTATTTTTCTTTACTATTATAGTGTGACGTAATTTTGTTTGCCAGTGGTACTTGGCAATTTTGTAGTTGCAAGAGTTACCATAAGTCCAATGATTTTTCTCACAAAAAGAAACTAAGAAATTAAGACAGTCTGATCCTCGTTAATGTATTTGTTACTCTGCAAAAAAACATTGATATATTCCTTTCCTTTTCTGGTTTACTAGCGTATTACAGAAGCCCTTTAAGAACAACCAGAAGATGCAGGTTCGTCTAACCTGGGCTATTGGAGCAGTGGTTCAGTTAAGATTATTATTCAAATATGGCAAGGGCTGTCCGATTTGAGGACCTAACTATCCAAACACATAACATGCTTTACGCACATCCTTAAAATAAAAAGGGTTACAAACGCTCATCTTTTGTATTAATAAACTACATCATAAATAAAAAGGGTTACATATTAAGCGCGTAAATTCTTATATCTTGAAGTGAGACCGAGGGTTAGCAGAATAGCAGGGTCTGTATATCCCGTTCTGCAAATGGCAGACCAGATCTTAACAAATGGAGCAAATTGCTAGTTCCCTTAATATGTAGAAAGGTGCTGCAATCAAAATTACCAGAGTTGTTTGCATTCGCAAGTTATATGGCTTAGGAAAATTATGTGTCATAAAAGTAGTTCCGGCCGGTATGAAACTATGAATGCATGCATTTCACTTTGAGTCATTGTATTTGCAGCTTTCTGTTATTATACATGTTATATGGTGAAAATCCCATGTGCGTGACATGTCAATTCAGTGCATATGTAGGTCGTTGTTATGGAACTGCAGACCGTTTGCTTGACTATTCTTTTTTAACTATAGCGTGACGCCGTGACGTAATTTTGTTTGCCAGTGGTACTTGGCAATTTTGTAGTTGCAAGAGTTACCATAAGTCCAATGATTTTTCCACAAAAAGAAACTAAGAAATTAAGAGAGTCTGATCCTCATTAATGTATTTGTTACTCTGCATAAAACATTGATATATTCCTTTCCTTTTCTGGTTTACTAGCATATTACAGAAACCCATTAAGAACAACCAGAAGATGCAGGTTGGAGCAGTGGTTCAGTTAAGATTATTATTCAAATATGGCAAGGGCTGTCCGATTTGAGGACCTAACTATCCAGACAGGTAATATCATTTACGCACATTCTTTAGACTAAAAAGGGCTACAAACACTCATCTTTTGTATTGATTATTATGTTGCCACATTACGTTTGTCATTTTAGTGACGCATTACTAATTCACTTCAAAAACTCAGATGTCACTTTAGTGACGCATTACTAATTCACTACTTATGATCAACATAGTAAACTCCACTTTGTTTATAGTTGGCATTATTGATACGTATTTACTACATAATCGAGTAAAATTCTTTTTTGAGCTTCTTGGCTAAAGTGTGCTTTAGATAGGCGTTTTAGGCATTTACTTCAGCTATGGAAACTAAAATCGTAAAAGACACTAAAACCAGTGCACATTTGGAAGGCCTATTGTTGTTTACTACTGTAGCAAATTATTTGGTACCACACTCATTTTTGCTTACGCCTTAAGATTTACAAAAATATCTGTAAGAAGAGTTATCATGTTTAACAACTAAATCGCTTTTGCTTACTACAGTAAACAACAAAGTGATATTGTTTAACAACAAAATCAAAATGAGCCTAAAAATATATTCCCATACTGGATTTAGGATTAACCTCATGAAAGTTAGCTAACAATTGCTTTAGAAGTAAGGTTAGAATGTATAATTTCCATTTACTAAATTTTTTGAACAGGCTTCTTAAACATGTTTTAAAAGAGGCAGACATTAGCCAGACATCAAGTCAACTGGAAATGGCATCAGTTGGTTACGCTAAATCAGATTGGCAGGATCAATAAGAGTTCAAGGGCTACGACTGCTTAGGGAAACGGACGTCCTACATATGCATTTTATCTAAGTACTGAGTTTGCATTTTGATGTATAAAAACTGATCAAACCAAGGATTCCAATTGCAGAGTAAAAAATAAATGAAAGTCACTAACAAAAGCTGCTTACTGACTACAGGGTACAAGTGTACAACTAATCACATTTGTGACAAGAGATTAATGAGGATTGGCAAACAAGGTTCAAGGATCAGTACTACAACATCAGGATTGACTCAACAAGCTCGTATAGTGGTGCAAGCTCCTCTTTATCGATCAACCGGAATTCCTGCCCATCCAATGAATACAACATTAGTTGGGTTGAAATGTCTTGATATATATGGGTAAATATTTACTGTTAACCGGTAGTCAAAGATAAAATAGCTAACCCATGTGAAGAGGACAAAATGCTTGAAACAAGTATTAAGATGAGCTTCTTCTTTCAAACTCATAATCATCTGGAAATGTGAATGATATATGTGCGCATAGACCCTAAACAGCCGCTTGAATACTGTCTTCACCACATCCTGGAAATTTTGAGGAAATGGCGCACCTGTAACACATAAAAGTTAGATGAATCAGTAAATTTAGAACTTTTTTTACTGAAGACTGGATTTGTTAGATACTAAGATTAATCACACACCAAGTTTCTGAGGGAATATTGATTCGTTATCAAGTTGAGTTTCAATCCACTCCATCAAATAGTCCACATATTCAGGAGCAGATACTACTATTGGTTTCTTGATAGCAACTCCATCAGCCCACCTGTACTCGTATCTGCAAATATTAAATTAATAACATTAGACTGGATGAATAGTGCATTTATTACGAATCGTATGTCATCATGCTAAACTAATGTTCATACACATTTTAATTTGTCTCATAGTTATTATATAATCTTGACCGAAGATTAAGGGTTAGGCAACTTACTTAGCTCCAGCTGTCATTGTTGGGCATGTTGATGACGTGCAGAACTCAGTAAGAGTGCCATAAAGGAGGTTCACTTGATTAAAGAAATCAACAGCTGCAGAAACAAAAATGCGCTCAATTACATACTATAATTCAGCAATGAGATACTAAAACTCGACAACAAATATTTCATATGCTAATTTCCAAATTCTAAACATCAAAGATCAGTCAAAAAAATTATTTACCATTTATGGCCAGCCACTCATTAAGATCTTCTCCAGGGGGTAGGCGCACGGCTTCCCCCAAATTACCACTACCTAAAGTAGCATCAATGTGTTTTTTAAGTTGTGCGCCCTGCATCCATATAAATTGATCACATTAAATAAGTTTGAGCTGAGGAAAAGGCATGAAATATAGTGACAAAATCCATCAATGTTTGTATAAGTTGTAGCTAACTACCTTGCTTCCTGATGGTGCGCTTTTTTTTGGTCGAAAAGTCTTCTGGTTTCTGCAAACACCAATGTTAAGGGAGGATCAGCAAATATATGAAAGATATCAGATCTGAATGAGTATTATTCACATTAATCTCTAGTAGTAAACTTGAAGTTCGTAAACTTGACTATCATTTCCATATCCAAACTCGCATCTCCACAGACATCAATGGTGTGCCATAACAATCACCACCAACTAAATAAACATTTTACCTAGAAACTTATTAATTTAGTCCATGATTAGTTGGATTGGATCAAGTAAGGTAAATGTTTCCATATGGTCCAGTATTTAGTTATAACAAACCAATGCAAATGATATATCTATTTTACCTTTACCCGGAGAAATCAAATAAAGTGATCAAATGGAACAATCACAAATTGTGCTAATACACCCTCACATCAATAATCGCTTCATATACTTCAAACTATAAATTTATGAATTAAGATGTAATATACATATCCAAATTGGTAATATTATAAGGACATTATTCGTGCCGCTATTAGCCATGGAAAATTTGCAGGGTATTAGTTTATTCACTTAAAGTTAATAATGAAATTTCAAAACAAATAAGCAAAATAAATGATGTAGAGAATTAAAACTGTCTTGATTCATATTTCCCTAATGTACTTTAACCAAATTACACATCTACCGGAATAATTGGAAGGGTTTGAAAAATGTATCTACTTGACATTTATTCGTTTTTTGTTAATGAAGTTCTTTTTTCCTATCTGATTTACGAACATTTAATTTCATTGTGATGCAAATTATGGGACAAATGTATTATTAAATTCAGATTTTTATTGAATTAACAAATGTTATTATTCAAATGTTATTAATTCAAACAAAAATTAGATTTTTTGATTTAGATTAGAGCTTAACAGGGAAACGTGTTGAAGACTTTACCACTAAGAACATATCATAAGATATTTACCATTGCAACGTGATAAATGGATAGAAATGAACTTGGGAGTGAAGGAAAATTTGCAGGGGTAAATAAGTTTACTCAATGTTTACTCGCTATTTTTCGTGAGACATTTTTACAAAGATAAAGTCAACGCAGCAATTATGTGCTTTGATGAAGTAACCACAAACAACCATTTATGTGCTTTGATACCGTGGTATTAAATGTAGATCATATTGTAACTGATATATGAACAACCTCTCCTAGAAAAGGCGCGAGTTTCCTAAGTTGTTCATGCCATTGTTCATCATGGCACAAGGTTCTTTGAAGGCGTTTAAATTCTTGAATATTTAATGTTCTTTTCTTCAGGTCAGCTTTCTAGAAGAGTGAGAGATGTAGACACAATGAATTATATGGGTTTTAGGACTGTGCCAATCTTCCTATTCATTAAAGTCGTATACTGATTTATCCCTTCTTTTCAATATTTAGTCTCTATATTCTTCGCTGAACAATTGGTATTTCATTAGGTCCCATTGGCTGTTGATGAATGGATGTTAAAGGGAAGCACATTAAAAGTCCTGAAATTCTAAACAATGTATTCTTGCAGTTATCTATCATTTGTGAATAAGAGCCAAACTTCTTTTTTTTAACTCAAGCACATGGTTATATAACCCATGTAGTCTTATTGATCCCTTTACTCTTTACCTCATCGGTCAAACCATGCTGCGTTAATGATGTTAATGGGCATATATGTAACCTTACTTGTGCATGTGTGGTGCTAAGGCCTGGATTGATATATGGAAAAAGAAGGTGGGTTAATATGAGATCCCACTTCATATATAATAGGCGAACCCATCGAAAGACTTCTAAATGCAACCGCAAGTTTCACCAAACCTTTAGTTCTTACCAATATCCAATGTAATTTTGGCTCCTCCTGTTAGTGTCGACGACGTTACATTAGTTGCAATAAATGCAATAAAAGATGATGATTGCTTTGGTGTTTTTACAATAGATCATATTAAGGAAGTTGCAGCCGGGGTGAACGTGTGAGCATATGAGTTTGTATCAGAGTTTTTGAATATAAAATACGTGTATATGTATGTGTTAATTGTATTGAATGATGTAGTAACTAACTACTCTAAGATAGGCAATACAAAGATGCATTGTGAAGGCCTGGTGTATTGAGAATCAAAACTCTTGAGTAACAATGGAACTCGTGAAAACGCATTTTTGTATGATAATGTATGCTGCTTATTACTTAACTTCCTTTACTCCCACCCTGCTATCCCGTTGACATATAGAGATTAGAGTATTATAAAACCGGTCCAATGGGTCAAGGGTCTCTCAAAATGTATTCAAATAACAATCTACATGACGAGACACTAGGCATTGCATGGATAAAGTGTCCAATCTTAAATTTCATTTTCATATGTCTCTTTACATATCACAACTACAATAATTTATTTTCTCATTGCTAGAAATAAAGAAAAACAATGTCCACCCATTGGAAAAGCATAGTACAAAATCTTATTGCCAAATCTTGTGAAAATAGTATTCAGGGTGTGACTAGAAGGTTGCGCTTTGCTGCAACAATGTACTTTCACTGAAAGAGACTTTAGACAAATTGAATAAACTAAAATAACTCCTCAAATGGCATATGTAGCAATTGTGGAGACTAATTAAGGTCATTTCACAATTTCACAAAAGGAAGGAGTTAACTGGGTCTTATTCATCATTGTTATTGTGTTTAGTGTGTAATTTCCATGCAACGGGCTGATGTTAACAACAAATTTCCTTTGAATGTCAGCTGGTGTTGATTAAGGTGTTGATTAAGTACTAATTACTTAACTTCTTTAAAGTGATTGAGGGGCAAAAGTTTTATTTGTGAAATGAAATGAATCATGAGTTTAGTTCCGATTAGCTCACTAGAATCTACAAGCTTCATACGTATATGTATGTGCTATATGCGAAGCCAATTTTGAACCAAAATTTACTTGAAATTGGGTGCATAGTACATTTTTCTAAGTATTTATCATAGACTCTTTTTTTACATCTTAGTCATGTCATTTTAATCGGCTTTCCATTGGATGGTTATGGATACTATATTTTAGTAGCTAATTCATTTATTCTTACATTGCAATATAATGTCCAATGTGTGAACGAGCTCTGTTATTACAAATTAAATCAAGTGTTAGTATTATGATCAAATTTCCTGTGTAATTTATTAGTTTCTTTTTGTAATTTAGTAAATTTTTCTTTACCAGTTGCAATAACTTTGATATCGTGTTTTCGAATCTTCATCTAATTGTAGGCACTTTTTGAATGCTAAAAGGACAAGGTCGAAACTTTATATCATATTATTACTTTTACATAAACTCTTATTAACAACCTGACTTTTGTATTTTTCCATATTTAAGTGTTTACGGAAATAACATGGACTAATCAAAAGTTTGACATTGCCTGCATACCATTGCTCTTCAAGACTATCTACCGGTTGTAGAAGTCGATGCATACACGCTTATTTTTATTTTAGTTGCAAACGAAATTGCTTATCGTATGATTGCCATATTACTTATTACTACCTTAGAAAAATAATGAATCTAATTACGTTCGTTGTTGTTTGTTAATTTAACATTTAAGATACCCGTGATTCCACGGCTACTCGAATGTTTGACATTGACCGCATACTTTCCCTATTCAAAACTATCTACGCGTTGAACAAGATGATACATGCATGCTATACGTTGTTGTTTCAAGAGTAACAAGAAAAAAAGGGTTGAAGGTTGTCGTTTGTGACAAGAATGGTAATATATCTAAAACTATTACAAATGTCGTCAGGTATGTACAATATACATCTCACATGCTTTTTACCGTATTTAAATTTCTACTAAATTATTAATCAAAATATATTTTTACTTACATTTTGTATTGATTATTAGGTGATTGTGGAATGAACATTCACTGCTCAATTGATTAACGCTCACGATTATTGCTATTCAAGCCATCAAAGTTGGAGATCCAATTGCATTTACGTTTATTATTATAATTCTTACAAACTCAATTGTGTGACGAAAAATTCACGTATTCTCTTATTATTTCTTTTAATATATGAATGAAACATGTTTACGTTTGGTTTTTTTCTTACTTATTTGCATACATAACTTATTTCAAACATATTTTTAAAATACACTTGGGCTTACACGGGTCTTTAACATAGTACAAACTAAAGAACGGTTGTCATAAAATTGATTTTCTATTCTGTGACATGAAAAATAATTGTTAATAAAAGCGGCAAAAGGTCAACTCGGATGGACAAACATCAAACAAAATTATGCCAACAATAGGTTATAAATTAATGAAATCTGAATTGAAGATTTACGGAGCCTTTGACATGATAATGATCTGATTATTGTGATTTTAAGTTTTAGAGTTTTGGGTATATAGAGAAACTACTAGCTGTGTTTAGGATATGCTTATTAAAATTGCTTATGTTCTATGTAATAATAAGAGACACTCGATTTTTTATATAAGTTGTTAAAGGTGGTGTAGGGTGATTCTAGGATGGTTGTCGTCAAATCTTATTGCGTCATTAAAACCGTGTTAACATTAGGTGTGCTTGAATCACCAAAGAAGAGCCGAAACGTCATATACCTAAGGTATATAGATGTACAACCTGATTTTGAAGGTATTTTAGATTAACTTCAAGATTTTCTTTCCTATGTGATCTACTATTTTAGTTTAGTAACTTTAAGGTCAATCATGAGGATGATGTGCTATTCTATATTAAATTATGTGATTATGAAAATGGATGTCAGATATTATTACTAATAAGGATTATGCATGGTAGAAAAGGGTGCTAATAGTTTATATCTAGAATTTGGATATACATGGTTATTGATTTGGTGTTTTGTATGTTATTAGTGCTAAAACTAATCGATGGTGAATTGCGTGCAATGTATATTGTCATCCAAATTGTTTAACCTGTGAATATTAAGAAATGTTTGGGTAACCTGTGAATATTAGACATGGGCCAGTCAGCATTGCCAGTAAATAAGTTTAACCAGCATTATGCCGAGGTTTCATGTGAATTGGAGTTGGAAAAGAGGCACAAAGATATGATTCTTAAAAAAAGTAGTAGCGAGTTTTGGTTTGATGAGCCGATTAATGGGATGGATGTGGCCGAGTTAGAACATTATATTTTTTCATTGCAAGAGCTGAAGAGAAAAGTATTGACTCGAGCTAATGAGTTAATGATGATAAATAATGCTCCGGATGTGTTCGGTCAAAGTATAAATAATACCACTCCTTTAGCTATACTTGGACCGACAGTGCTGCAGCATCTGCAAGGACCGGAAACGAATGTGCTGCAGGGACCAAATGTTTTGAGTCAGGAGGGTCTGAATGTGTTTCATAATGCGTGGTAACTACATACCATGTCATACCCATGACTTGATCAAGGGTCTTATAATACATACTAATTTCGGCGACATAATTTGGCTCTTTCAAGAAGATAGTCAGCGATCTCCAACTTCGTAAGGACCGGAATGGGTCGATTTTCCACCGTTCCACCCATGAGGCATTCCATTTTCATCAATCTTGGTCATCGATCATAGCATATGTAAATAAAAAAAGCTGATATAAGTTATGATTTAACTTGTGTTTTTACTTTATATGTTTAGTTGTTTACTTGATAAGAGGACGGAAGTGTGCTCTCGTGTACAAGGAATTCAATATTTAGTGCAAATTCAGGATGACGAAGGCGAAGCAGGATAAGTAGACCAGGTAATCTATTCTTTCTATAATTAAAAATATGAACCTATTTCTAATAATTCAAAGCTCAAATCTAAGTACTCATAATTATTTGGAATTAGCTGTTGATGCATTTATAATATGTTATAAATTTGATTGTCTCGTTTGTGTAACACCCCCAAATTGGGTCACAGCGGAATAATGTGTCCGGGAGCGTTACTTGATAGATCAATAGCACAAGATATGTGAACGACCTCTAAAAGAGTCGTTTGAAATACGATACATTAGATTTATTAAAATTGTTTAATACAAAGCACAACGGCTTAAATTGTTCAACATTGAAATAACAAGATTTTAGATCATAACAAATTTCCCAAGACGTAATGACTCCAAATCCTTTATGCATGACTCCCAAAAGAGTATCCCCAATGTATCCTTAGCACCTCGTGCCTCATTGACGTGAGAAAACATGCTTTAAAATGTCAACATAAAGTTGGTGAATTCGTAGGTTTATGTAAAATGTAATGTAGGACCGCAAGATTTTCCCCCGTGATAATGCAACAGATGCAAACATCACAAAATGTAATTACGTTTCCCTAAGCTCATGACACTAAAGCTCGACATGTATGAAATGCAATATAAATTGCCAACATTGCCCGTGATGATGTTCTAACCCGCAACATCCTAAATCCGACATGGTATACGTCCGTTGTCCGGTAAATCGGCACAGTGAGCATGACTCACCCGAACGGGGATGTTAATCCCAAATAGATCTATTTATAACATTCGCGCTCACACAAAGTAATTGACAGTTCATGATAATGGGCTCAGAGGGTTATTGCTACTTAGGAAAACACGTAATCATGTAAAAATGTACACTTGCGTCCAATCGTAAAACAATGCATGTTTCTCACCTCAAAAGTTGTAAATCGTTGATATAGTAAAACATGGGGCTATGAACTCACCTCAGCAAATGTAGTGAATGAAATAAATCAAGTGAGTGAGTCGACAGACGAAGTCCGAATGCAACCTAATTAAACATAGGTCGTATAAATACTATGTACTTTGAATAACTAACGCCATACATAATTCTATATAGTTACATCACCATCTAAAAGTGTTCGTTTAATTTATAAAATTAAACAATTTGATTTGCATTGGTAAAATAAATGTTCATGTAGTTGAAATCGTAAAGATAATATATTCGTCCAACAATTTGTTATTCGTCAAAAACACTTGATGTATTATTTGAGAATATAATATTTATAAAGTTAAAAACATTTATAAATATTACTTTTAGTAAAAACGTCATATCTTTCTCGTTTCAAATCCGTTTTGCGTATTCTTTACATTTGTGTTTTCGTATTTGAATGATATTTTAAAATATCATATTTGAAAATATTAAGTTACTAATGAACAGTAACATTTCATCAATTATATAAACTACTTTTTTATAATTAATTGTTGTAATATTGAAAATATCGTAATTTATTCGTTTTACCTCCGTTTAATACGTTCTTTATATGAATGGTTTCGTATTTGAAAAATCTAATCAATTATTACATTTTTTATATTTATTTTTACTGTTATGAACAGTAACATTAAGTATACATTTATAAAAAATACTTTTTATAAATATTAATTGTTGAAATCGTATAAAAATCATATCTCGTTCGTTTTAATTCGGTTTTTAGTGATTCCTTCGCCCATGTCTTCGTAATTAAAACTTCTATCCAACAAAAATATTTCTCATCAGCCTACTATGATGAACAATAACAGGTTTTTATAAAATTACTTTTATAAAGTTACTTTTGGTGATTTTATTCATTAAACATGAAAGAGTCATAACTAATTCATTACCCATTGGTTTTTCAAGTTTCTTACCTTTTCATAATCCTTATGAAGTCTTCTTTTACAGAAAAATATCAAATATTTAACTCAAATTCGAATTGTATTATTTGTATAACTTTCTTTTATAAAAACACTTTTATAATTGTAAATCTTGTACAAATTATAACTCCTTCGTTATTTATCTGTTTCGCGAGTTTCATACATGCTTGTAATCCTTATGATGTGTATTTTTAAGAAATAAAATAAAATAATTTCTCCCAGGTACTGTTTGCTACAGTAAATTCGAGAGGTGTTTATAACTGTTAAATAAACTTGTTTTAGGTATTAATAACTTATATAAATTATCACAAGTCCTATAATTTATACCATACATACCTTGTGTATATAATAAGTCCTCTATATCATAATATGTCTGTATTGTCGAAGGAATAAGTCCAACATATTTATTTAATTCTATAAACTTTATAATTAAATAAATAATTAAAACTTAACAAATAATTACATAAATTACCCAACACTTGTAAATTCTTATTTTAAGCATATTGACATATTGTAAACATCATTTTAATTATGTCAAAATAAATTTCGTGTATATGTAGGCATGTAAGTTTTATTTTAAAGACTAGGGGAATAAAATAAACCTAGGTGATGGATTAACAATATAAAAATTATATAAATCATGAAATGAAATAATTGAATAGATTAGGCTCTTAGGTAAACCTTAGATAAATGTAGGATGAATGATGATCAAGATTAAACCCAACCAAGAAAACCCTAATTGGAAAATTAGGTTTAGAAAACCCTAATTTCACAAAAACCCTAATTTAACTCCTTGCTTGTAATAACCCTTGATTAACCTAAACCAAGCTTTCAAGACACCATATATATGATTAGTAATGACCCTTGTTTGTTTGTAATCCTTGAGAAATGAAAACTATGAAAGTTTTATGTGAGAAATATGTATGTCGTGGGTTTGTGTGTGTGTTGAGAGAGTTTGTGTGTTTTTGAGTTCTTGAAATGTTAATTGTGAATGGATGTTGCTTTATGGATCCTATTTATGGCAAAGGCCGGTCAGGGGGTCATAGGATAAGGGTTTTTATGTTTAAAAATTACTAGGGTTGTAAGAACAAGCATGGTTAAGTTATAAGAAGTATGGACATGTGAAAGATGGATTTGACAATGCTCAAGCATGCTCTCTTTTGATCCATGTTTCTAGCCGTGACCTTGCATGCTTAGGAGACAAGAAATGAGTTTATACATGGTGGTTTAAGGTTTAGAGTTTATATGGTGGTTAAAGGATATATTACTTTATGAAAAAGATGACTTAGTGGAGGTTTTAGGGATTTAATTCATAAGATATGTGTTTTTGTATATAGATCCGGTTATGGGTTGATTTTGTAAGTGTTTTAGTAATTTTTGGGGTATTGGGTATTATAGTGGGTATTTGTTGAAGTGTAGGTGGGTTTATGGTTTGCCATGCATGCAAAAGTCTAGTTTTATTGCGTTACGTAAACGTTTTATATAACCAATAAAAATAAAAAGCGTAGAGTTATAAATTATCATCCTAATAACTTTATAACACTTACTTGATGTAAACATTTAATTATTTGATGCTCGTTTACGTTAAATGATCATTTTTAGTTTACGCGATTTAGCTTAACTGTATAAATTAAAAGCGAACGCGTAAAAGCCTAAAAATAAATAATAGAATAAATGAAGTCGTAAATGAGCTGAAAATGCGAAATCTTCAGAGCATACACCACTGCACCAAGTTCCAAATCATGAGTAGTATAATTCTTCTCATGAATCTTCAACTGTCGTGATGTGTAAGCAATCACCTTCTCGTTTTACATCAACACCGCACCCAATACTTTATGTGACACATCGCAATAAACAATGAAGTACTCAGCTCCTTGAGGGAGAGCTAAGATAGGTGCGCTACATAACTTATTCTTCAATGTCTGAAAAGCTGCTTCCTGCTTGTCACCCCATTCAAAGGCTACTTTCTTCTGAGTAAGTTTGGCCATCGGCTTAGCAATTTTTGAAAACCCTTCAATGAATCTTCGATAGTGTCCAGCAAGACCTAAAAATTGACGAATCTCCGTTGGTGTTTTAGGAGACGCCCAATCTTTAATTAAAAGCGGCAAAAGGTTTATGATGAGTGCGGAATGAACATTCACTGCTCAATTGATTAACGCTCACGATTATTGCTATTCAAGCCATCAAAGTTGGAGATCAAATTGCATTTACGTTTATTATTATAATTCTTACAAACTCAATTGTGTGACAAAAAATCCGCGTATTCTCTTATTATTTCTTTTTATATATGAATGAAACATGTTTACGTTTGATTTTTTTCTTACTTATTTACATACATAACTTATTTCAAACAATTTTTTAAAATGCACCCGGGGTTACACATGTCTTTAAGCTAGTACAAACTAAAGAACGGTTGTCATAAAATTGATTTTCTATTATGTGACATGAAAAATAATTGTTAATAAAAGCGGCAAAAGGTCAACTCGGATGGACAAACATCAAACAAAATTTAGGCCAAAAATAGGTTATAAATTAATGAAATCTGAATTGAAGATTTACGAAGCCTTTGACATGATAATGATCTGATAATTGTGATTTTAAGTTTTAGAGTTTTGGGTATATAGAGAAACTACTGGCTATGTTTAGGATTTGCTTATTAAAATTGCTTATGTTCTATGTAATAATAAGAGACACTTGATTTTTTATATAAGTTGTTAAAGGTGATGTAGGGTGATTCTAGGATGGTTGTCGTCAAATCTTATTACGTCATTAAAACCGTGTTGACATTAGGTGTGCTTGAATCACCAAAGAAGAGCCAAAACGTCATATACCTAAGGTATATAGATGTACAACCTGATTTTGAAGGTGTTTTAGATTAACTTCAAGCTTTTCTTTCCTATGTGATCTACTATTTTAGTTTAGTAACTTCAAGGTCAATCATGAGGATGATGTGCTATTCTATATTAAATTATGTGATTATGAAAATGGATGTCAGATATTATTACTAATAAGGATTGTGCATGGTAGAAAAGGGTGCTAATAGTTTGTATCTAGAATTTGGATATACATGGTTATTGATTTGGTGTTTTGTATGTTATTAGAGCTAAAACTAATCGATGGTGAATTACGCGCAATGTATATTGTCATCCAAATTGTTTAACCTGTAAATATTAAGAAATGTTTGGGTGAATTTATTAGATATTTGGTTATTGGTAA
>BQNB010050797.1:0-41330 GCA_026074375.1 Tanacetum coccineum | reverse complement strand
AAAAGAGTTATAAAAAGGTTTGGGGTGACAGGGAAATTGTTTGGGGAGATGCCATAATTGACCCCTCAACTTGTTTATTATTATTGCAAAGAAGGTCCTTGTGGTGATTCAATTTTGGGGAGTTGGCAAAAGTAGCCCCTGAGGGTGTGTATGTTTATTACACAAAACGTCCTTGTGGTGGTACAAGTATGAGGGTTTGGCAGAAATGCCCCTTTACTTGTATTTTCAGTAAATTGCAAATTCCACCCTTGTAGTCTTTTATAAGTTTAGGGATTTACAATTTCAGTCCCTAAACTTATATTTCTTTGACTTTTGGCCTCGGGGTTGACTTGGGTTGACTTTGACTTTGACCAGTTGACTTTTCTGTTGACTTTTTGACTTGATTGACTTTTTGGCTTCGATTTGGCTTCGTCTTTTCACACTATTCCATTCCGTGCCCAGTTTTGTCGTTTTTGGCTTTGTTTTTGTCCTTTTCTAAATATCCGTTTCCTGCACAATACAAATGCAAAACAAACATATATTTGGCAATTTTTGTCTGTTTTTAGTCATTTAAGTCTGTTTTTAATGGAAAAGGTATATGTAATTAAGCACATACCAAAATCCCCCATACTAAGGTATTGCCGTGTCCTCACGCAATATTATGAAGTAAACATTTACGAAAACTAAGAATCTCAATCCCCCTCGACTAATAACTTCGAAAAGTAACTAAGTGTTCGTCAAGGGGAACTAAAGAATTAATAGCTTCGACAAGTCCCGTTTTCACCATTTTTATATGTAAACTAACTATCCCAAATATTTTTGGATTTTTCTTTTTTTCTTTTCTTAACTACTATGTTTGACTTCCTTTATTGGGATCATAGAATGAGAAGCGCCCATAGAATAATCTACGGATGTCCGAATGGATAAATTCATCGTCCCTGATTTCTCACTAGTCCCAAGCTAAGCGTAAAAACAAAATCACTGTTAAGTACAAGTAAAGATGCTAACACTACTTATAACTATGACTTGTCAACTTTTTGCTCCCAACACAATTTTTCAATTCTAGACGTGATTTGTGCTTAATTTTAAGTTAATTTAGATCGACAATTTTAGAAAGTAGTATAGTTTATGTGCATAACGATATTTATGAAGAAATCTGGGGAAAAGACTAGATCACCACAACCAGAATTATTCGTCGATAGAACCCAGCCGACTTAGTTCGATTAGGTTATAGGTTGAGGACCCCCATAGGAGGAATGTTCGCAATGTAATGCGGTGATACTCCCTCCCTTTTAGTCCGAATTTTCTTAGAAGTTACCGGGTTAAATAAACAAACTCTCTCTAAAGCTCGCAAACATCAAAAAATTAGATGATCTCATTGGTGTGGTGAGACTATTCCATGTAGCGACTTTCTTCTCCGGAAACGGTGCTAGCATCATCAGTAAAGTTGCCAGGTTTTTGACACTCCCAAAGGAGTAATACTTAATCGATATAATCTCCGACGGCAAACCAAAACTTTGGAAAGTCTTAGAGCAGTTATTCTTAGTTCAAATTATACTTCGAGTTTAGTAAAAAGAAATCTTAACATTAAATTTTCATTTTTTGCTATATACTATACTACCGTCATCATTTACATGATTACAAACATCGGCCACGCCTCCGACAAGATGTAGTGACTTAGTCTGATGACAGTTTCTTATTGATAACACTTACGAATGCACTTTGGCATTTATTATCTCACTATGGGCTTTGTTTTGAAGGTTCAACATCGGTTGGTTGTGAGACGAATGAGCAGTTAACTTTTTATGAAGTTTATTATAATATATATTATATATATTATATATATTTATATATATATATATTATATATTATATATCTTATATAAATATATATTTTCATTTTTTATATTTTTTTTTATTATTTTTTTTAATTATTATTTTGTGCAATTTTATCGTTCATAGAGAAAATTTGTTTTAGAAATAAGTAAAAGGTGAACTAAGATTGAATATTTTTCGTTTTATAATATCAAAAAAACTCCTCCAAATATAAAACACTAACCCTCCAAAACTCTAAACAATTAAATTAACTATAATTTTATCACCTTCCTAACAACACTAAAACCTCAACCCACAAATAAACTCACCAATACCCACCCAACAAAATAAAATCAAAACAAACCTTTATTTATAATTACACCAAAATAAAAACATTAATTTCTATTTAATTAAAAACAAAAAAACCAAAACAACAAAAAAAACTCAAACAAAAAAAAAACAAAAAAAAACAAACCAAAAAACCCATCTCCTTTTTTTTATCCTCCCCCCCACATATAAATCCAATTATTTTTATTTAAAAGTACAAACCAACAACAAACAAACCTCCCCTTATATTTTACTTTTTTAATTTCAAAAAAATAATATTACCAATATTCCCTCCTTTTCTTTTTTTTCCCCCCCCCCCCCCCCCCTTTTTCCTTCCCCCCCCCCCCCCCCTTTTATTTTTTATCACCACCCCATTCCCTTTTGTGGGGGCGGGGGTATGCCAAAAAACAACCAACCCCCCACCCCCCAAGGCTCAACACGCGTCCGATTCGAAGTCAAAATTTATTCTCATTCTACCCATTAGAAAGTCAAAACTGTGACAAAACACTTATTTTATTTTTGAAATATTTAAATTTTTTCATTTTTTTTTGGTATTTTTGCAAAAATTTTGGTGGTAAAAACGGGATTACGTGACAACAACGGCTGCAGGCAAAATCAAATCGAAGATCCCCCCATACTAGAACTAAACATCGTCCTCGATGTTTTAAAGGAGTGGTAGTACATACGTAAAATCTAAGCCGTTTAATTAAGTGTGCCAAAAGATAAAACGTTAGTCGATTGATTTGGATACTGGATTCCCAAAATGAAATGTGTGAGAGATGTTGTGATTAAACTCTGAGTGATTGAAGGAATTATACAGAGAGTTTTCAACATTCGGGAAATCCTTGGACATACAACACAAAACCTGAAACACGGGTAATGGAAAGAGTGCAAACCTCCTCAACACAACAAAAAACACTTATTCATTACTACTTACTACTACAAAAAAAAAAAAAAAATACCTGATAGCATGGTGACCTCCCACGAAGGTTATTTTAGGTCGCTATGCTTGACCCGATCCCCGAATTTATTGGTCCTTGAGGAAGGTTTGGAGATCTAGGACAACCTCGGTCGGTATATCCCCTCCAAAATAATGTTTCAAACGACGACCATTCACTTTGAAGTTTGGCCCGGAGTTTTGGGATAACTCGATGGTGCCATACGGAAAGACTTGGGTTACGGTGAATGGTCCAGACCAATGGGATTTCAACTTGCCGGAGAAAATCTTTAATCGAGAGTTAAA
Organism: Tanacetum coccineum; assembly: GCA_026074375.1. Classification (NCBI taxonomy): domain Eukaryota; kingdom Viridiplantae; phylum Streptophyta; class Magnoliopsida; order Asterales; family Asteraceae; genus Tanacetum; species Tanacetum coccineum. The sequence continues at coordinate 37,967 of BQNB010050797.1, read as the reverse complement.
GAGGAGAACTTGATCACCAACGTTGTGAAACACGGTTTTTGATTCTTGGCATTGTTGCTCTTCTTAGTTGTCTCTTTGTAAATCAAATGGATTTTCATAGGCATGATCACGAAGTTCATTAAGTTCATTGAGTTGAACTTTTTTATGATCACCCGCGGTTTTGATATCAAAGTTTGTATTCTTAAGGGCCTAGTAAGCTTTGTGCTCTAATTCGACCGACAGATGACATGCCTTTCCATATACAAGCTTGTACGGAGTGCACCCGATGGGTGTTTTGTAAGCTGTACGGAAGGCCCAGAGAGCGTCATCCAGTTTGTCCGACCAAGAGGCACGGTTTTCGCCCACGGTCCTTTCAAGAATTCTTTTCAAGCCACGATTGGATACCTCAACTTACCCACTTGTTTGTGGTGATACGCGGTGGAGGACGATGAGTGAATGTCCATATTTAAGCAGACCGTTGCAAACTGGTCATGCAAAAATGGGTTCCGCGATTACTTATGTTGCACGAGGGGCACAATCTGAGAAGAAGATTTGAGGAATTTGCAACAAACCAACGGCATCATTGGTGGGGAGGGCTTTCGCTTCAACCCATTTCGATAAGTAATTGATGGCCACGAGTATATATTTGTTCCCTCTTGAAGACGGGAACGGCCCCATAAAGTCAATGCCCAAATGTCAAACAAGATTTCGCAATCTTGGATAACGTTTGTGGCATCTCATCACGTTGCAAAATTTTGCCTTGACGTTGACAAATGTCACATCGGGTGACAAAGTCATGGGCATCCTTGTAGATCGTGGGCCAATAAAATCCTGAATCGAAGATCTTTTTAGCGGTGTAATTGGCACCGTAGTGTCCCCCGGTGGGTCCACTGTGGCAAGCTTTGAGAATGTCATAAGCTTTTGCCCGAAACACAAAGCCCTAATTACTTGGTCAGCCACGAATCTTGAATAGAAAGGGGTCGTCCCAGAAGTAATGTTTGACATCTTTGAAAAATTTGTTTTTCTGTTGGGACGACATTCCCTTGACAATGAAGTTCCCCGCATGGTAGTTTGCGAAATCTGCAAACCATGGGGTACTATCATCACGAAGAGCAACCGATCCAAGAGTTTCGAGTGGAAATGTTTCCGTAATTTCCTTGTTCTCGAACTCATCTTGGTGAGGGTTCCTAAAGTATAGACGATATGATGGCGGCTGATTTGTCTGCTCATTTTTGTCTCGGATTCTCAACATCGAATTCTAGGCAGCAAAAGGAGTTCCTACCGCATTATTTCTTGCCTTAGATCTTTTTAGCAAAGAGAACTTTTATAGCAGAATGAATCGTTTACACTATGCTCTTGGATCAAAACGAGATATGACCTGAATTTCTCAAAAGCGTTTAACCTACGAATAGAGTAATTCTTTTTCGGTGTAGTGTAGTGTGCGTGAGCTTCGGTCCATTGTCTTGCTCGTATAGAGAGAGGAGAGAGTGAGGGGATGGCATAGGTGAATTGGTTGTGAAATGCTTGTTTTTTCGTTGCCCTAGGACTGCCCCAATTGCAAAGTCGCTTGCATCACACATGAGTTCGAAGGGCAAGTCCCAGTCGGGAGCAATCAAAATTGGAGCCTCGGTCAATTTTCTTTTAAGTGTATTAAAGGATTCGATACACTCTTTTGAGAAGAAAAATGGAGTCTCTTTTTCAAGCAAGGTGAGTCATTGGACGGGCTATTTTTGAAGGTCTTGTTGAATCGTCGGTAAAAAACGGAATGCCAAGAAAATACGGACCCTTTGACAGTAGTCGGTGTGAGGGAGCTTGGCTATATGACTTCAACTTTAGCAACGATGCTCAATTCCTGACTTAGAGATTTTGTGTCCAAGAACAATGCCTTCCTTCACCATGAAATGGCTTTTCTCCCAATTTAGGGACAAATTGGTGTCTTCACACCGCTTTAACATTTTTTCTAAATGGGATAGGCATGTAGAGAAAGAATCTCCGAAGACGAGAAGAGAAGTCATCCTGAAACACTTCCATTTTTTTTTCGATCATGTCATGGAAAATTGCCATCATACATCGTTGAAACGTGCCTGGTGCATTACATAGCCCAAAAGGCATGTGGCGATAGGCGAACGTTCTGTTATGGCACCAGTGTATGTTGTCTTCTCTTGGATCATTCGGGGGTCAATGGTATCTAAAAATAACATGAGAAGCCATCGAGGAAAAACAATAGTATTGGTTTCCCGCGAGTCTTTCGAGCATTTGATCCATGAAGGGTAATGGGAAATGGTCTTTTCGGGTGGCTTCATTCAACTTTCTATAGTCAATGCACACTCTCCACCCCGTGACCAATTGAATTAGTATCAAATCATTATCATCATTCTTGACGACGGTTATGCCACCTTTCTTTGGTATACAGTGCACCGGGCTTACCCATGGACTGTTAGAGATCGGATAAATTAATCCAGCGTCAAGAAGTTTTTCAACCTCTTTTATGATGACGTCGTGGATCTTTGGGTTTACCCGTCTTTGACTCTGAACTGTTGGTTCGTAGTCCTCTTCCATAAGGATTTTGTGAGTACAAAACTCTGGATCAACACCCTTGATATCGGAGAGTTTCCAAGCGATGGCTCGCTTGTAGGACTTTAGAACCTTGATAAGAGCTGCCTTTTCCTCATCCTTTAAATCTTTTGCAATTATGATGGGCAACTTGTCGTCACCTTCCAAAAATGCGTATTCTAAATGAGGTGGCAAGTCCTTGAGTTCAACCTCGGGAGGCTCATCAATTGATGATTTAACGGTTTTAGCTTCAACAACTTTAAGTTCTTTCCGGATTCTGGGCGAATAATCTTTATGATTCGGAAGAGGAGGTAACGGTTCACTATTTAGAAGTACTTCCAGAATAAGAATGTCACCCTCCGGATCATAGTAAGTAGCATCAATTTCCCGTAAAATTGGCTCATCATCGATAGCTATAAAAGCATTGGCTTCTTCGAGAAGGAGAAAATCACTATCCCCGAAAGGAGTTAGTGTTGGTGAAGAATTTGAAACAATTGGATTGTAATACGGAGAAGGATTACCGTATGCAACTGAATCAGAAAAACCTAGAACTTCTTGCGAGTATTCTTCACTTGCTAATTCAATGACGTCGATTCGGTTCGCCGTCATATGATTGTAATTAGCCGTGTATCTCGAAGTTTGGTCCAGATTGAATGTGATGGCCTCTTTGCCAACACGAAGGGTTATTTCACCTTCGTAAACATCTATCAATGCATGACTGGTCTTTAAGAAACTCCTCCCGAGAATTAAAGGTACTCGGGGGTCTGGTTCAAAATCTACGACCACGAAATCTGCTGGAAACTGGAACTTTCCCACCATTAAACGGACGTCTTTGGCGATACCGATCGGTTCAGTGATTGAACGGTCCGCTAGCTCTAGCGTCATGCAAGTCGGGGTTAGTTCGGGAAGAGAGAGATCTTTCCAGACGGAATATGGCATAAGATTAATGCTTGCGCCGAGATCGGCCAAGGCGTTGCATGTATTAATCCCAGAAAATTCACATGGAATAAGAAATCGGCCAGGGTCTCCAAGTTTTTTCGGTAACTTGTTTAGGATGACTGCTGAGCAATTCTCGTTCAACGGGGTCCTAGCCATTTCACTCAACTTTTCCTTGTTTCTGAAGTTTTTAGAGTCGAGGCAAATTTCGGCATAAGAGTCAAGGCATCCGTAAAGCTAATTTCGAAACTCATATCTCTAAAGATTTCGTAGAATTTCTTCAATTGATCGTTAGCTTTTTTCTCGGCGCCTTTCATCATTTCTTCTTGAAGGAAATGGAATTAATGTTCGTTGGTTAGGCATCAGAGCACTAACAGGAGCAACAACGGGCTCGAAAATTGGATTACGAGATTGGACTTGAACTACCGAAGGTTGGACGTCTTCGGTGCTTCCGTTATTAGTAGGAAGCATCGTATCCTTTGTAACCTCAGTATCACGATTCATTACTTTCGGAGAAGAAGATGAGGTGGAAGGAATTGTGGGTCCTTGATAAGCAACAACCACTCGGGTGTGATACCTTTCAAATCTTCCTCCTCGGGTTGTAACGGTGTTACCCGGAGAGGAGTCCCGAACCTGAAGTAGAGGCGGGTTGTAGAAAGTCGACGGAACTTGGAAAAGCATGTTCGTTAAATTAAATGGCCACTTTGGGTTTTGCAAGGTTTGGCCTTGGTTTTGAGTATTCCTCAGAACTGCACTCTTAGCCTTGAGTAGTTGTCAAAATTAGTTTTGGCGTCACACAAAGTGTCTGAGGGAACAGAGTTGGTAGTAAAGCTGGGGTTGATTAACCTAGGGGTCGGTAATTTGGCTTTGGTTGAATTTGTTCCTCGGTTTGATTGTATTGTTTCCCCGATTAAAATTGTTTTTGATTATTTCCTTGATGGCTCTTGAACGGGAGGAAACCGGAGGTCGATTTGATTTGCAACCTTCTGAGGTCGGTAAACGGTATTTCCTTGGTTGAAATTTGCTCGCAGCGGCCTTGTGACAATACTCTAAGGATATTCGTTACGATAATGTTGCCATCGGTAGGCTGGACATTTTGGTAAGAATGACCACCCCACAAGTTACACAACCTTTGCTTGACCGTTTTTACGGGAGCTGGGTTTGGTTTTTCTTATCGAGAATCAATGCTCTAACCATATCTTTAAGTTCAGCAACATCGGGTGAAACTGCTGGGGTAGAAGAGCTCGTACTCACTTTGGCTGGAATACTGACTGCCTTGCTTCGTGATTGGACGAACTGGATTTGTCTCGATGATTTTTCGGGCATTCTCGAGGCATTTTATCAACAAAGTTACCACCAGCAGCGTAGTTCAATGAATCTTGATCATTCGACATTTTTGGGCATTATATAGAATTGTATCGAGTCTGATGTAATCTGAAAACCCATGATGCGGGTATCCCTCTAAGGAAGATCATTGATTCGGTCACATGCCTCGTTTAAACGGTTATTCATAAATTTTTGTTGAAAATCTCGTCATTTCTTATTGAAGATTTGTTGTTTTAGAGGGAGGAAAAGAATTTGTTAATGAATTTTGAAACATGATCATCCCATGTAAGAATCGATCGAGGGGGTTCTTTTTCAAGCCAAAATTCGGGCGGCTCCTCGAGGGAGGAATGGAAAGGCATAAAGCTTAACCGACGTACTCGGAACATTTGGGAACTTCATCATAGAAGTTGATCTTGTTGAAATATCGGATGTGAGCATGTGGGTCTTCTTTATCATGTCCAAAAAATTGCTTGTTTTAAACAAGATTAAGTAGACCATGCTTGATCTCAAAGTTGTTCGCGGTAATTTCGGGAACAACGATCGCATCCTCGTAACCCTCGGTGGGTGCTTCGAGTAATTGCGCCATAGTACGATTATCGGCCATCGTAACTATGGGATGATTGAAAGTTTCTTGATTGTTATTTGGTTTCTCAAGATTGGGTGATTCAACAGAAGTTTGTCGGACTTGTTGTTGTCGACGTTTACGGGCTTGAGAACGAGTGCGCATGCACAAAATAGAAATATAAAAAGAAAATTTACACTAATTTTTTTTTTGGTTTTTTTTTTCAATGATTTATTCACAATGTATTTAAGGACAATTGAGGTAGGACAAACTTCAACCAAATAATCTACATTACTTTACGGTAGTCTCAAAAAGATAAACGCACAGTTGTGAGTGGGAGGAGTAGAAAATAGCGCGAAGCTTATTTCTCCTTTCGGGTCGTAGTTCTCGGGAACAAACCCTCCTAGATACCCACTTTTTTAGTTTGTTAATCAAAAATCGAGGTGAGCCGTACGTGTAAGAGACACAAATGGCAAGTTTTAATTTTTTTTGTTCGATTGGGAACCAAAAAGTATCACCGGATTTTATGTAATGATTTAATACTTTAGTGAAAGTATTATATGATTGATGATTTTTATTTCTTGATTAAGACAATGTTTTTATATTTTTGGGTTTTTCTTGTTTTATAAATATATACTAAAAAGAAAATGATTTTTTTTTATGAAAATAAAAGAAATATTTACAAATTCAAACACAATTTGTCAAACGTTACGAAATTCGTTTCACAGCCTCCCCGGCAGCGGCGCCAAAAATTGACTCGTTAATAATATATATATAATATATAAGCAAACACTCAACCAATTACCTTTAGCCCTAATGATTGGTTAAAAATTTATCAAAATAAAATATATTGTTTCCGGAAGTTTATTTCTCGAGTCGTTATGTCCCAACGAGTGTTGCAAGGAGAATCGAATGACGAATTGATAATCGATGTTTAAATATGATAAGATTACGATTGGTTTTTTCTATTACTAAAATTAAAAAATGCAAAAAACACGATTAAAGAAAACCTAAAAAAACGAAAAGCTAGATATGATTTTAATCTAAAACGTAGACTTTAAATGTAAAATCCGCTGAGGGTAAAACCTAAAGTTCACAATTATAATTCATCCGGAATAATTTTTAACTCAAATAGATTCTACTTGACTAAAAACGAAGTTTAAAAAAAACTAGACTAAAACGGTAGTTCGTTTTTTTGGATAAAAACGGTCATAAAACAAGAACGCCCGGAACGAATATCCCGTTCTTTAAAAAAATGAAACTTTGGAAAAATGACCCTACAAGAAAACTAATATTTTTCCTAGAAACTAAATGAAAAAAGAAATTTTTAAAAAAAAGTTTATATTTTTCTGATAATTATTTTACTTTTATGAATTTTTTTAAACTTTTTAATGAAAATAAATTATAAAAAAATAATAAATGATTAAGAGATAATCTAAGTTGCATGAAAAAATTCACACAAAATAGCTTGCAAGTTAAAGGCCCTATGAAAAATAAAAAGACTTACACAGCTTATCGAATAAGCTGTGTAATAAGCTACAACAGCTTAATAGGCTTAATGGCCAAAATGTGTTTATAAATAAACTGGCCCAAGGGTCTAACAGAAAAGACCCAAGGGCGCAGTTGGTAGTGTGGTGTGTGTTTAAGAGGTTGAGGCTTGTTGAGTCGGTCGGTTCGAGGCCCTAGCTCAACCCTGACTTCCAAGCTTCCTTTTATATTTTTTTTCAATTTTTTTCTTACAAACTTAAAAAGTACTTATAAATAAGCAATTTTCTTAACTACAAGTTTTTACAAAAGCTTATGAATAAGCTAAAATTTAGCTGAAAAGGTTGGCAGTGGCTTAAGTGAACAAAAGGCTTAAGTACCTCATTATTTTTGGCTTATATGAACAAGTAAGCAAATGAAATATACAGATAAGCAAATACAGCTTAAATCACAATGAGCATTGAGGGTACAAAGATGGGCAATTTGTTAAAGCCAAAATAAGCCATGAAATAGCATAAAACAAACAAGACAGATTGGCTTAATGGACAAAGGCTTGTTTTTTTATAGATTTAAAAAGCTATAAATGCAAAACTAGCTTAAAAACTTGAACCTAGCTAAGTGTAAAAGCAAAATTTTTTTCAAGGTTAAATAAGCAAGACCTAATGAGAAAATAAGCCTAAAAAGGAAAAATAAGCTACTGACAAAAGAAATAGATACAAATCAGACAAAGTTACTACTTTGGGCTTAATTTTTAAGCACCAAGAAGGGAGTCCTAAGGCTGTGTTTGCAAGGGCTTGAAGAAGAGCTTATGGGCTTCCTAGAAAAGCTAAGATACCCTAGAGTTACTCAATAAATAAGCAAGAAAATGGGCTCTCAGTTTGAGGTTTTGCACCACGGCACAATTCTAACTAGTAAAATTTTGCTAAAAACTGGCTTATGAAATTAGCTAGCAAATAAGTGCAAGGCTTTAATTAAAACAACTTGAAACAGATTACACAAGCTTCTTCGAGAGCTTGTGTAAAAAAAACTAGAAGATTTTAAGCTAGTATTTACCCATCTTGATAACGTTTTTGTAGTTTTAGACAGAATTGGAACATAAAACTTAAACAAATGAAACTTTAATGACAATTCACTTTAAACCAAAATTAACCCAAAGGAACTTTATTACTCTCTTTTAAACACCTAAAAGTACACAAAAACAATGCTTCAAATCAGCTTAATCAAATAGGCTTTCAAATCTGCTTTTAGACTTGCAACCTTTTAAGAAGTAACAGGCACCACTCAAAATCAAATATTAAACCTGAAAGCTTGACAAAAACTGGTTAATTATGCTTAATTTAGCTAAGTAAACTTGACCTAGTGACCTTGCCCCAAAAGCACTCCCATTTTGACCCACTTTGGCCTTGTGCCAAACACCCCTTTTAAAAATTCTAAAAGCTATTTTGAACTAGATAAGCTGATTTAAAGCAACCAATGAGATAACAGATGTTAATAAAGATGAACTAAGATCAAATAAGCAATTTCCAACAAGAAATAAGCACTTATTAAGCAGGATATAGGATCAAACAAAACCAAGGCTTATGAAAAAGACAAAATTTAAAAAAAATAAAGAAATAAGATATAGGATAATGCATGAAACTAATATTGACTAAAAATAATATAAATAAAGGATAATAAGCAGAAATTAAGACTATAAGACAAGATAAGCTAAAAAAATAAGCAGTTGCTACAGTAACTTTTAAGAAAATTAAGAATTTAAGAACTTACAAGACTTAAGGCATTCTGTTCTGAAAAAAAATTCATGCAATATTAATCATCTATTGTCCTCTCCATGAGACACTAACATGGGCTTCCATATTTCACCATGCTCCACTGTGATTGACAGATTGGTATTTTTTTTGTATTTTTTGGGTGAAATAAGGACTTAAGGCAACAAAAAGCTAGAAGGCTTTCATTGCTTGAGTATGAAACAGCTTAAGAGAGAACTTTTTAGAGCTTTGTGAACAACTTAATAACAAGTTAACAATGATTGAAAAACAGAAAAGTTTATAAAAATACCTCAAGTTTCATTAACTTTTTAAATCATTACAAGACTTGGAAATTTAAAATGCAGCAAGTAAAAACTTAAAAAAAATAAGTTGAATACAAAAACTTAGATAAAAAGGTGTGCCTTAATGGCTTACAAATGATATCTATTTATACTACTTCTACTAGGGTTTGGGCTTCTCAGCTAGTGCTTGTTCTAGTGAGAGGATTGAAAAAGCTTAATCTCAGCCATTGGATTTATGTGTGCCTTCTTTTGAACTTCATCTCTCAGCCATCGATTTATCTTTATCATTGAAAAGTTGAGGATTACCAACGGTGTCATGGCAAAAAACATGTGAACATGGGGAGAGCTATTGGAGGTGAAGGGAAAGTTTTATCCCTTGTGTTTTTTAGGTTTGCAGGATAAAAAAAGGTGGTTTGGGGAAGATAACCTGTTGGCGGGAAAATGGGTTAGGGTTTATCAGTTTGATTTTGGGGAAGAGGGGAAAGGTTTAGGTAGAAGTCAAGTTTGGCCCCTCAAATTGTGTTTGTTCATTACACGCCTAGTCCTTGATGGTTATACAGGTTTGAGGAGTTGGCAGTTTTAGCCCCTCAACCTATATATCTATTTTGCAAAGTTAGTCCCTTCTCATTACAACTTTAGGGTTTGGCGATTTACCCCTAAAGTTGTATTTCAAGATATAGCAAAATCAGTCCTTGTCTTTGTTTCCTTAGTAATATAACTTTGGGATTTGGCAATTTCAGTCCCTCAAGTTATTTCTTTTCTGATTCAGCTTCTCGGAGTTGACTTGACTTTGTCGGGGTTGACTTTGACTTTGACAGTTTGACTTTTCTGTTGACTTTTTGACTTGGTTGACTTTTTGGCTTCGATTTGGCTTCGTCTTTTCACACTTTTCCATTCCGTGCTCAGTTTTGGCTTTGTTTTTCGTCCTTTTGTGTGATATCCGTTTCCTGCACAATACAAATGCAAAACAAACATATATTTGGCAGTTTTTGTCTGTTTTTGGTCATTTAAGTCCGTTTTATTGGATATAAAATATGTGTAATTAAGCACATATTAGTCGCATATTCAAGAACATAGACAAGTATGAGGTGATAAACATAATTAAACAATCAATGATAAATTAAGTAATCGAGATTAAACAAACCAAACATTGAATCTTCATTAAGATGGATAATACCTAAGGTAGAGACCATAATCATTGTTGTAATACAAGTATAATCGAACAAACAAAGGTAAAACTAACAGAGTTAACGAACGATACCAAAAATCAAATGATTACAAGAGTATAGGAATACAATGGTGTCTTCTATGGAATTAGTTTCGATGCTTGACCTTGGCTGCTCTTCGTCTCTTCAGAAAATCGACTTTTATGTTTATGGTATAGAGAATATGATTTAGCACACTGAAAACTCGTTTTTGAGTCTTCTATTTATAGTCTCTGAAAAAAAATAGGGTGGATACGCCGTGTATTGAGCGAGGTCATACGGACGTATAGGGGTGAATCCCTTGGAAAAGGTGATTTAGTGTGCGCTACATTCACAATCAATTAGTAGTAACTGTTATCAATCACATTTAATGCAGGATCTTTGATTGTTTGACCATCTGGATACGGCGTATGTATTTAGAAGGATACGCCGTATTAGGTATTAAACGTACGTGTTTTCTTGTGAAGTCCAGGCACACAGATACGTCGTATCTTCTTTCATGGATACGACGTATGTGGTCTAAAATAAGCAATCTTTAAATATCATCATTTAAGCTCCAAAATGTGCGCACTTTAGCTTGTCTTCCAATGAACTCCATAATTACTGCAATTAACTACTTTAAGCATTAAGTTAACAATTTTTGCAATAATTAATATTAAAAAAGTAAGTAATTTATTTGGGATAAATGATGCTATAAAAGTAACGTTATTTGATGTCATCAAATATCCCCCCACTTGAATCCTACTTATCCTCAAGTAGACTCTAGAAATTTATTGAAAATGTATCCCAACCAAAGTTAAGGATTTTTCCTTTAAGCACTCTTTCATTAAAATCACCTATACAAAACAAGCACCTACGAAATATGGTGAAAGAAAACATCAGTATAATCACTCAAACTAATCTAGTTGTGCTTTAACATTTTAATGGGTGTACGCTCATTGCTTTTCGGTCCGAGATTAGTTTCTATATATGCTTGGCAAGGATACACATCTCCACCACTAGAGGTAAGGAGTAACAAGTTCAAAAAGGTAAATTGGGTTTATTTAAATATAAGGGTTGATCATTCTAATAATCTTTCATCAAAAGTACACACTAACAAGGCAGGTGAATCACACATACATGACCGTAATGACGGAATAGACATGTGCGATTTGATCACATCCGCATTCGCGAGTTTAACCAAGGGTTAGGATGAAGAATGATATAGGGTATGGATCTTCTAACTTTCACCAAAAGTAATAAACCAACAAGGCAGTTGAATCACGCATACATGGCCGTAACGACGGAATAGACATGCATAACTCGATCACATCCTTGTTCGAGTAAAACCTAAGGTTAATTGTTAGGAAAGAGAAGTAAATTGATGTTAAATAAAATTCACAAAACAAATAGATTAAGAATCTGAAACAAATAAGGTATAAATTTAAGTTGCTAGTAAACTCTCCCGGACGTTCCATGATAAAGACTCATAAATATATACAACATCCTTTGATTCATATAGTGACACTCAGATAATCATAAGTTAACAGTTCCATAACGGTCACACTTCCCAATCATCTCCTATCTCTATACGCATCACTTTACAAGACAAGTGATGATATTGTCCCTTTATACAAAACTATACATCAGTTGATTTTTACTACATATCTAACGAATAATCGATTCTCGTTGTATTTATCGGTTTAAGTTCACTGAGACTATCTTCATTATTTCATCCTCTTTTTTTTATGCGATTTCTATTTTTCCAATTTTTTTTTCATAACACAACAATATGACCATCTGGGTGTAATTTCACAGTCTTTCACCATCATAATTCATCTAGTTAATTTTTCTTTAAAACACTTCATCTTCGGAACATGAAACATAATTTGCAAAAGTAGCCAAAAATACACGAGCTACATACTTTTACAATTCCCATTGCATTGGTATTTTTCTAACCTAAACAGAGATAGAAAAATTTCACTTTGACACGGGAAATACAAAACTTTACACGAAAGCAACCAACAACTTTTGATTAATAGGCTTAAGTTACAGGGTAGGCTAAGGTTTAAAGGTCTCTGTACGAAAATAAAAACTTTGGTAGTTGTTTGAAAAAGACAGGAATGATCAAAGGTTTTTCTAGGGGTATTTGTTGTGGTTGTCGTAAGGGAACTCTATTATACAAGAAGTTTTACATCTCCCTAGGATGTGTTCCTAATCATTGTAGTGCAGTATGAAGGCAAGACTCGGGGGTTAGTTATTCGTTCTCTCGGTGGAATATGTTGGGAAGGCTTGATCACGGTCTAACAGAATTCTAAGGGTGAGAGGAAGATTATTTTTGTGTTTTATAGTTATAGGAAAGCGAAACGGAAAATCATATATTTGTGAGGTTGGTTTGTCTTTAGATATTAAACTGTATAAAAAACGCTATGGTGATAAAAATATAATAAAAGATTATGTTCATTTAATCATGTAGTACTCCCTAGATTGCTTCTCCTAGTGTTGTTGCTTTGTCACTCTTGTGATGATCTATGTAATTATTTCCTAAATCATGAACGAATTACACGAACCCGCCGTCTATTTAATATTCCGTTAAGACAACGCACAAGTAAGGTAGTATGAAGACTATTACAAGGCCCCCAAGAGTATATTAAATGCGTGTGAAATATATTAAGAGCGGATCAACCATATAAGGGGCAAGGTAGTATGAAGACTGTTACCCTATGGTATCCTTTCTACACAATTACTGTTTTCTTAGAATATCAAACAACGATATAAACAAAACGCTGGTTTTCTTAAGATCTTACATGCATATTCATCACAAAGCAGCAACACCAATAAGATCTAAATCCTAGGTCTTCATCATAATCTTAATGAACACAATCGAAGGTTTAGTAAGCATGTTAAAGATAAGCAGAACAATAATGGAATCAAACAACACATTGACATATTGAATGATTAAGATAGTCTTACTTGATTAAAACATGAATTGAAGGGATAGTACAATATGGTTTTTGAGGACCTAAAATAGCCCCTACAGTTGTAAATGAACTAGGGTTCATCCCTTCTTTTACTCTAAAGTTACACACCTATAACCCTAATTTCGGGTTTGTATATATAGGAAAATTGTTGTGACGGCGTCGCATTTTAATCGTGACGCCGTCGTGAAAGAGAATATTCTAGATAATGGGTTGGGTCATGCATTCTGACGTCGTCTTGAGATCTTGTGACGTCGTCTTGGTATGAATTGTGACGGCGTCACGTGTAATCTGTGACGCCGTCTCCAGCTGCTGAGAACATAATCTTGAGAGATGTTGGTGTAGGTCCGTAGTCTTGTCCGTTTCTTCTCCAAATGAGCCCAAGTCACGTGTATTTCTTTTAATTGCCTTTGAAATGCTAAATACCTGAAAAGGAATGAGTAAGTAAACCTATTTTTGGGCATTATAATAAAAAAAATTGCATGATTTAAGGAGGTTAACGACCCCGGAAAAAGTGTATAAAATGACACATTATCAAATACCCCTTACACTTGGGATTTGCTTGTGTCCTAAGCAAATGAGCTTTTTCTTAATAGTGCAATAACAATTACGAGGGTCATTTTTACCTACTCTTTAAAAGTATTTACAACAACCTTCTAGACTGTAATTAAAAGCACAAAAAGTATATAGTATGATCTCAAACATAATGTGTTTGGGATTCTCTCTTTCACTCGGGTGTATAATTTATTAATAAGATAAGGGGAAATGGGAAATCAACACTCATTACCTCTCATAGCATATAAATTACCATAGGCTTGGTAAATGATCAAACCTCCACCGCCAGGTGCAAGCATTATTCGTTACTATCTAAGAGGTCTTTTTAAGGGTTGTGGGGTGTAGGTGTAAGATAACATATAATGGAAATGGAAACGGAAACGGATGGGATACATTTGGGTGGGTTTGGGTGAATTTGGAATGGAAGGGTTAGCTAATTATTTATACGAATACACGTTGGTTTGGTTGCTAAGCCAAGACTCGTGACGAGAGTATTACAAAAACTTACACAACTCTACATCAATCTCTTTACTTTTTATTTTTTATTTTTTAATAACATAATTACATCATAACATGGCGGTTTATAACACGTACCCCTATAACTGAGCTTTTTACATACTTGATATTTACAATCTAACTAATGACCCGATTTGAGGTGGATCAAAATAACATTGAGATCATCTAACAAACGTATGGGGGTATTGACTTAACTTTTCTTCCCTATTCTTTCGCGAAATAAATACTACTATGAATTCCAATCGTCCCAAAATTGTATTTATAAGGATAAGGATAGCAATCCGTTTGTTGTACTCAAATAATTAACTGGGTTTAAAACAAGGTAGAGACTAAGGTAATTTGGGTGTAAACGATTAGTTTAAGGTTTAACAATGTTCTTTTCATTAATAATCTGAATCCACTAGAAATTTTATAAAGGACCGTTGAAAAATGATAGGCTGGAGGGTTGTACTAAGGGTATCCTGAACTTAAAAAAAATGGTGCCATGGCAAGGTGTGGGATAGTTATATGATAGGTTATACTGTGACCATCATAACAAATACAGTTTAAACCATGGGTTAATCCTAATGCCTCTTATATAGCAAATCATATATTCAATATGCGGTACGAGATGCATCACAAAAAACAAGTTTTTTAGCATTTAATTATACTACACCGTACACTCATCTAATTTAATACGATTCTCAATGCTTCAGAAAAGGCGACGAAGGGACCACCACGTACACATTTGTTAATGACATAATAGACATACGTGATCTGCTAACTCTTTAAACTCGAGAAAGCTAAAGGTATAAACTATCTTAGGTTAATCAATAACAGATACCGAATTCCTAAAGATCTAAAGGTGAACCTCATATTTTTGGGGTGGAATTCTAAGGGTTTTGTGCTAGTCATATAAATTCCTATCCAGAATGAGACGCTATTTAAAAAAAAAATACTCGTTTTCGTCGGTATGTGTCAAAAAAAAAATAGATGGTAAAATCACCTTTTTATGTTATGTTTCGATATATTACCCATCATTTTTTAAGGACTAAGAGCAAATGGCCAAAAGAAAGGTAATAGTTTTAACGGATTATTTTTCCCCATACACTTAAGTTGAACATTGTCCCCAATGTTCTATAAAGGTACCCGTAAAAACAAATTAAATGGATAAGAAAACAAAAAAAAAGAAACTAGTACTCCCTTGGTTTGCTCAATAATGGAGAAGAAACATGCGATAACTGGTTAAATCATCATCCAAGAATTGTCCAATGAAACTTCCTAAGAACTTCCAAGCTTCTTCTCATCAAATATAACCTGTAATCAAAGACAAAGACAACTTTTACCAAGCATTAAATGTGCGATATACAAATATACAATATGAATTTTAGGCTTTGGACTCGATAAAGCAGTGTAAAGATTAGAATGAGAGAATTGTCAAAACTCATTGATTTTGCAGGCTTTATACAAAAGAATAGATATTTTAATGTTATGCAAGGTTTTATTTTCAGAACGAAATAATTAATAAATTTTAGTTTTCATGACCTAGCGTTTGACGTCGTAGGAAAATCCTGACCCCGTCATAGGTCGTTGGTGACGGCGTGCGTGTAAATCGGTGACGCCGTCTCCACGTTCTGTGAAAACGAAAATTTTGTTTTTTAAAGAAAAATTTCTTGCACTTGATTCCATAAGTTAATTCCTGTACAAATGGCTGCATAAAACCTGAGTTTTGATAATTCAATCATATGACTCGAAACAGACGCGAATTAATCTAAACAATTTATTTTGCATGTTTGAATTTGGTTTTAAAAAACGGATAATTCCCATACACTTATTATTTGCAAAATACCTTTGATTGAAATTAAGACGAGGTTTAAAACAAAACAAAGCATGATTACAAGCTAATTCAAACATAATAAACAAACGATAAAAGATTAAAACATACAAGATGTTAATTAAGCTAATCCATAATAAACTTAAACAAATATTCAAAACAAGAGTTAAAGTATTCAAACCCTAAAAACTATTACAAACCATAATTGTTCAAATGACATGGGATGAAAATGACAATGGAACGAGACAAGAGTGATCAAGAAGAGCCATCATGCGAAGGGTCGAGGTGGTATGCATAGCCAGGAGGCATGTATCCTTGATAGCCAACAGGTGGGTAATCGACCTCATTTACCCCTTGGGAACATATCAATCTGTAGGTGAGGAGTTTAGGTTATTGTCACGAGAGGATATTGTATTGGAATTGGCAGACAATGTGATTTACATACAGTAAGCTCGTTCATCTCTGCTGTCCCATCTAAGATCAATCCTATCTACCTAATGCTCATTTACTGATCCATCCAGCGCGTTTGGCGGACTTCCAATCACTTTGCTCATGTTACGGCTTTGATATCCTCGGAGCCTCTACTCCTTTGTTTCCCCCTTCTCCATCGCCTTCCTCATCATCACCTACACCTTCTTCCACAACCTCTCTGGTAGCCGGCCAACAACACTCACCTTCGTGGAGTTCCATGATGACTCCTATCTTAACCAATGATGTTTTTCTATAAATATGTGGAGGGGACTCATGGTTCAACACACTTACCATTTCATTGGTGAGCAAACCAAAAGACTGAGTTATCCTTATCACAAACATCCCCTTGAAAATCACACTCTTATCCCTTACACTCTTTAGGTACTTGGCAAGCCAATAGGGGATGTTACAAATAACACCTTCCCCAAAGTCTCTCTTTTCCTCCTCCACCTAATATATAATATTCTATCATAATTTTAATTTTTATATTCACACAACCCAAATTAAAAATAAATTAAAAAAAAAAAAAAAAAAAAAAAAAAAAAAAAAAAAAAAAAAAAACCCCCCAAAAAAACCCCCCCCCCCCCAAAAAAACCCCCCCCCCCCCCCCCCCCCCCCCCCCCAAAAATAACCCACCCCAACCCCCCCTATTTTTATTTTTACTTTTTTTTTCTCTCTTTTTTTTTTTCCAATTTTCGCTCGCAAGTACCGAAAGCGGTAAGGGATAAGTAGAGTGATTTTTGAGGGAATGTTTGTGACAATGTAGCTTGTCTTTGGTTGCTAACAATGAAATGGTAGTGTATTGAACAGTGAGCCCCCTCCACATGTGTATAGATCAAAATCATGGTTAAGATGGGTGTCTATTCATGGAACTTACGAGGGTGAGTGTTGTTTGGCGGACCTACAGAGTGGTTGAGAGGAAGGGTGAGGTGATGATGGAGGTAAGGGAGATGAGAAGGGGGAACAAAGGAGTTGGCAGGCTCTGCGGATATCTACCGTAACAATGAGCTAAGGTGATTGAAAGTCCGCCAAACGCGCTGGATGGATCAACAAGATGAGCATTAGGGAAGGATTGATGCTTAGATGGGACAGCAGGATGAACGAGCTCACTGGATGTATAATCACATTGTCTGCCAATTCAATACTATCCTCGTGACACCTTAAACCCCTCAACTTACAGTGGATTTGATATGTTCCAAGGGTCTTGAGGGCCGATTACCCACCTAATTGGCTATCAAGGTTAATGCCTCCGGCTATGCATTCCGCCTGACATTCGCATGATGGCTCTTATTGATCACTTCTTGTCTTTGTTTCTTTATCATTTTCATCATTGTATTTGAACAATTATGGTTTGTAATAATTTTTAGGATTTGAATGCTTTAACTCTTGTTTTGAATATTTGTTTAAGTTTATTATGAATTCTCTTAATTAGTGTCTTGTGTGTTTTAACTCTTTATTATTTGTTTTAATATGTTTGAATTATCTTTATGATCATGCTTTGTTTTATTTTTAACCTCGTTTTAATTTCAATCAAAGGTATTTTGCAAATAATAAGTGTAGGAGAATTATTTGGTTTTTAGAACCAAATTTAAACATGCAAAATAAATTGTTTAGATTAATTTACGTCAGTTTCGAGTTATATGATTGAGTTGTTAAAACTCAGGTTTTATGCAGCCATTTGTACAGGATTTAACTTATGGAATCAAGTGCAGGAAATTTTTCATCAAAAACAAAAATTTTGTTTTCACAGAACGTGGAGACGGCTTCATGATTTACACACGACGCCGTCACCACGACACCTGTGACGGCGTCAGGATTTTCCTAACGGCGTCAAACGCCCAGGGTCAGAAAACTTAAATTTTTTAATTATTTCTGAAAATAAAACTTGCATAACATTTAAAATATGTATTCTTTTGTTATAAACCTGCAAAATCCATGAGTTTGACAATTTCTCTCATTCTTTCTTTACTGCTTTAATCGAGTAAAACCTAAAATTCATATTGTTTATTTGTATATCTGGCAATTTTTTGTCTTGGTTAGTTGTCTTTGTCTTTGATTACAAGTTATATTTAGTGAGAAGAAGCTTGGAAGTTCTTAGGAAGTTTCATTTGGAACAATTCTTGGATGATGATTTAACCAGTTATCGCATGTTTCTTCTCCATTATTGAGCAAACCAGGAGAGTACTAGTTTCTTTTCCTTGTTTTCTTTTCCTTTATTTGTTTTTACGGGTACCTTTATAGAACATTGGGGACAATGTTCAACTTAAGTGGTATATGGGAAAAAATAATCCTTAGAAAATATTTTTCTTTTGCCATTTGCTTTGTCCTTAAAATGATGGGTAATATATCGAAACATAGCATAAAAAGGTGATTTTTACCCGATTTTTTTTGACACATACCGACGAAAACCGAGTATTAATAGCGTCTCATGGATAGGAATTTATATGACTAGCACAAAACCCTTAGAATTCCACCCCAAAAATATGAGGTTCAACCTTTATATCTTTAGGAATTCGGGTATTGTATTGATACCTAAGATAGTTTATACCTTTAGCCTAATCGAGTTAAAGAGTGGAGCAGTAAGTATGTCTATTATGTTCATTACGGATGTGTGCGTATGGTTTATGTCGCCTTTTCTAGAGCATTGAGATCGGTATTAAATTATATGAGTGAACCGGTAGTATATTAAATTCTAAAACTTGTTTTTGTGATGCATCCCGAGACCGCATAGTAAGTATTAGGATTTGCTAGATAAGAAGCACTAGGAATAACCCATGTTTTAAACCTGTAATTGTTATGATGGTAACACCGATCACATAAAAACTTATCCCACACCTTGCCAGGCACTCATTTTTAGTTTCAGGATACCCTTAGTACAACCCTCCGAGCCTATCATTTTTCCAAAAACGGGGGTGTTATTTGTCTTTTAATTTTCTATGTGATTCCAGAAATATTAATGAAGAGCATTGTTAACCCTTAAACTAATCGTTACACCCAAATTACCTTAGCCTACCTTGTTTTAACCCAAGTTAATTATTTGAGTACACGGTTGCTAATTCCTTATCCTTGTAAACACAGTTTTGAGACGATTAGGATTCATGGTAGTATTTATTTCGCGAAAGAATGGGAAGAAAAGTAGTTCAATACCCTTAACGTTTGTTAAGATGATCTCCATGTTATTTTGATCCACCTCAAATCGGGTCATTAGTTAGATTGTAAATATCGAGCATGTAAAAGCTCAAGTGTAGGGGTACGTGTTATTAACCCCAATGTATGATGTATTATGTTATTAAAAAATAGAGAAAAGAAAAAGAAAGAGATTGATGTAGAGTTGTGTAGAGTTTGTATATCTTCGTCCGAGTCTTGGCTTAGAAACCAAACCAACGTGTATTCGTATAAATAATTAGCCAACCCTTCCACTCCAAATTCACCCAAAGCCACCCAAATGTATCCCATCCGTTTCCGTTTCCATTTACATTATATGTTATCTGTAACCTAATACCCCACAACCCTAAAAAAGGACCTCCTTTGAATATTTATGAGTAATGCTTGCGCCTAGCGAGTGAAGTTTGATCCTTTACCAAGCCTATGGTAATTTATATGCTATGACAGGTAATGAGTGTTGATTTTCCATTTCCCCTTATGTTATAATTTATTATACACCCGAGTGAAAGAGAGAATCCCAAACACTTATGTGAGGTGCTAGTATATACTTTTTGTGCTTTTAATTACGAGGTCTAGAAGGTTGTGTTGTAAAATACTTTTAAAGAGTAGGTAAAAATGACCCTCATATTGTTATTGTCTAGGTAGAAAAGCCCATTTGTTAAGGACAAGCAAAAAAAAATAATTCCCCCTAAAGTGTAGGGGTATTTGATAAGGTGTCATTTTATACACTTTTTCGGGGTCGTTTAACCCCCTAAATCATGCATTTATGCCCAAAATAGGTACTTAATCGTTCCTTTTCAGGTATTCAGCATTTAGAAGGCATTTGGAGGAAATACACGTGACTTGGGCTCATTTGGAGAAGAAACGGACAAGACTACGGACCTACACCAACATCTCTCAAGATTATGTTCTCAGCAGCTGGAGATGGCGTTACAGATTACACGTGACGCCGTCACAATTCATACCAAGACGGCGTTACAAGATCTTAAGACGACGTCAGAATGCACGACCCAACCTATTATCTAGAATATTCTCTTTCATGACGGCGTAACGATTAAAACGCGACGCCGTCGCAGCGATTTTCCTATATATACAAACCCGAAATTAGGGTTTTAAGTGTGTAACTTTAGAGTAAAAGAAAGGGACGAACCCTAGTTCATTTAGCAACTGTTAGGGACGATTTTAGGGCCTCAAAACCCTATTGTACTTCCTTCAATTCATGTTTTAATCAAGTAAGATTATCTTAATCATTCAATATGTCTATGTGTTGTTTGATTCATTATTGTTCTTGCTTTATCTTTAACATGCTTGGCTAAACCTTCTATTGTGTTTATTTATGATTGTATGAAACCTAGAATGTAGATCTTAGTGGTGTTGCTTCTTGTGATGAATATGCATGTTAGGTCTTAGAAAACCAGCTCGCTGTTGATATGTCTAAGAAAACATGATTGTGTAGAAAGGATACCATAGGGTAACAGTCTTTATACTACCTTGGCCCACTTATTTGGTTCGATCCACTCTTAATATATTTAAATGCATTTAATTTTTACTCTTAGGAGCCTTGTAATAGTCTTCTACTACCTTACTTGTTGCGTTGCCTTACGAAATATTAAATAGAGGGTGGGTTCGTGTAATTCGTTCATGATTTAGGAAATAATTACATAGATCATCATAAGTGTGACAAAGCAACAACACTAGGAAAAGCAATTTAGGGAGTACTACATGATTAAATGAACATAATCCTTTATTATATTTTTATCACCAGTAGCGTAGTTTTTATCTCAGTTAATAGCTAAAAACCAAACCAACTTCTCAAAATATATGATTTACTCGCATTTCCCTATAAATTAAAAACACAAAAATAATCTTCTCTCAACTTAGAATTTCTGTTAGACACGTGAATACAAGCCTTCCCAATATTCCCCTAGAGAACGATAACAAACCCTCCGCCGTCTTGCCTATACTGCACTACCAATGATTAGGTTACACTGCTAGGGAGATGTAAAACATTCTTGTAGGAAGTCCTCCTTATCGACACCACAACAATACCCCTAGAAAAACCTGTTGAGTCATTCTGTCTTTTTCACACCAAAGTGTTTATTTCGTTACACCTATTACAACCTTAGCCCTACCCTGTAGATTAAGCCGATTAAATCAAAGTTGGTGGTTGCTTTTGTGTAAAGTTTTGTAGTTCCCGTGTCAAAGTGAAATTTTCTATTTCTGGTTAGGTTAGAAAATTTCTCAATGCAATGGGAATGTAAAAGTATGTAGCTCGTGTATTTTGCTACTTTTGCAATTATGTTTCATGTCCGAAGATGAAGTGTTTAAAGAAAAATTATCTAGATGAATTATGATGGTGAAGACGGTGAAATTACACCAAGATTCATATTGTTATGTTATGAAAAAAAATGGAAAAATAGAAAATCGCATCAAAAAAAGAAGGAAAGAATGAAGATAGTCGGTCATTGAACTTAAACCGATAAATTACATAGAGAATCGATTATTCGTTGATATGTAGTAAAAATCAACGATGTATAGTTTTGTATAAAAGTGGACAATATCATCACTTGTCTTGTAAAAGTATGTATAAGTAGGGATGATTGGGAAGTTGACGTTATGCGGAAACGTTAAACTTTGATTATCTTTTTCACTTTATGATCGAGACGTTTGTATATATGTCTGAGTCTTTATCATGGAACGGTTGGGAAAAGTTACTAGCAACTATATACCTTATTTGTTCAGGCTTAATCTATTCGTTTTGTGAATTTCATTTAACAACATTTTATTTCCCTTTTCTAACAATTAACCTTAGGTTTTACTCGAACAAGGATGTGATCGACTCATGCATGTCTATTCCGTAGTTACGTCCATGTATGCGTGATTCATATGCCTTGTTAGTTTATTACTTTTGGTGACAGTTAGAAGATCCATACCCTATATCATTCTTCATTCTAACCCTTGGTTACACTCGAATGTGGATGTGATCAATCGCATCATGTCTATTCAGTCATTACGGTCATGTATAGTGTGATTAACCTGCATGGTTTAGTGTGTAACTTTTGATGAAAGATTATTAGATGATCAACCTTATACTTTAAATAAAACCCAATTTACTTTTTGAACTTGTTACTCCTTAGCTCTAGTAGTGGAGATGTGTATCATTGCCAAGCATATGATAGAAAACTAATCACGACCGAGCAATTGAGCGTACCCATTAAATGTTACACCCTAGATTAGTTGAGTGATCTAGGTGTTTTCATTTCTCATATTTTGTGAGGTGCTTGGTTTTGTACAGGTGATTTATTGAAAGAATGCTTAAAGGAAAAATCCTTAACTTCGGTTAGGATACATTTTCAATAAATCTCTAGAGTCTACTTGAGGACAAGTAGGATTCAAATGGAGGGATATTTGATTGACATCAAATAACGTTACTTTTATAGATCATTTATCCCAAATAAATTACTCACTTTTATATAATTATTGCAAGAATTGTTACTTAATTGCTTAAGGTTGTTAATTGCAGTAATTATGGAGTACATTGTGAAGACAAGCTAAAAGGCGCACATTTTGGAGCTTAAATGATGATAGTTACCAAGATTGCTTATTTTAGGACCACATACGTGTATCCTGATAAGACAGATACGACGTATCTGTGTGCCCTGGACTTCACAAGAAAACACGTAGTTTTACCTAAAAACGGCATATCCTACTAAAATACATACGCAGTATCAGATGGTCAATCAATCAAAGATTCCTGCATTAAGTGATGATAACTGTTATATAATTGATTGTGAATGTAGCGCACACTCCAAGGGGTTTCACCCCTATACGCAGTATTGACCTCGCTCATCGGCTTCCCCGTATATCCAATATTTTTAGAGACTATAAATAGAAGACTCAAAAATGAGTTTTCAGTGTGCTAAATCATATTCTCTATACCATAAACATAAAAGTCGATTTTCTGAAGAGACGAAGAGCAGCCAAGGTTAAGCATCGAAACTAATTCCATAGAAGACACCGAGTAATTCCTATACTCTTGTAATCATTCGATTTTTGGTATCGTTCGTTAACTCGGTTAGTTTACCTTGGTTGTTTGATTATACTTGTATTACAACAATGATTATGGGCTAATACCCTTAGGTATTATCCATCTATTGATGATTCAATGTTTGGTTTGTTTATTCGGATACTTAATTTAATCGTTGATTGTTTAATTATGTTTATCACCTCATACTTGTCTATGTTTCTTGAATATGCGACTAAATGTGCTTATAATTACACATATTTTTTATCCAATAAAAACGGATTAAATGACCAAAAAGGACAAAAAACTGCCAAATATTTTTGTTTTGCATTTGTATTGTGCTAGGAAACGGATATCACACAAAAGGATGAAAAACAAAGCCAAAACTGAGCAACGGAATGGAAAAGTGTGAAAAGCGAAGCCAAATAGAGCCAAAAAGTCAACCCAGTCAAAAAAGGGTCAACAAAAAGTCAACTGTCCAAAATTCAAGGTCACCCCGACAAAGTCAAGTCAACTCCGAGAAGCTGAATCAGAAAAGAAATAACTTTAGGGACTGAAATTGCCAAATCCTAAAGTTATATTACTAAGGAAAACAAAGACACGGACTGATTTTTGCTATATTTTGAAAATACAACTTTAGGGGGCAAATCTGCCAAACCCCTAAAGTTGTAATGAGAAGGGACTAACTTTGCAAAATAGATATATAGGTTGAGGGGCTAAAACTGCCAACTCCTCAAACCTGTATAACCATCAAGGACTAGGCGTGTAATGAACAAACATAATTTGAGGGGCCAAACTTGACTTCTACCTAAAACCTTTCCCTCTTCCCCAAATCAAATGATAAACCCTAACCCTAACCCCATTTTCCCGCCAGCAGGTTATCTTCCCCAACCACCCTTTTTTACCCTGTAACCTCAAAAAACAACAAGGGATAAAACTTTCCCTTCACCTCCACTAGCCTCTCCTCATGTCAGATGTTGCCATGACACCTTGGCAATCCTTAACTTTTTCAATGATAAAGACAATTCGATGGCTGAGATGATGTTCAAAAGAAGCACACATGAAATCCAATGGCTGAGATGAAGCTTTTCAATCCTCTCACAGAACAAGCACAACTGAGAAGCCCAAACCCTAGTAGAAGTAGTATAAATTGATATCATTTGTAAGCCGTTAGAAGACACTTTTTTTATCTAGTTTTTGTATTCAGCTTACTTTTTTAAGTTTTTACTTGCTGCATTTTAAATTTCCAAGTCTTGTAATGATTTAAAAAGTTAATGAAACTTGAGGTATTTTTATAAACTTTTCTGTTTTTCAATCATTGTTAACTTGTTATTAAGTTGTTTACAAAGCTCTAAAAAGTTCTCTCTTAAGCTGTTTCATACTTAAGCAATGAAAGCTTTCTAGCTTTTTGTTGCCTTAAGTCCTTATTTCACCCAAAAATACAAAAAAACATACCAATCTGTCAATCACATTGGAGCATGGTGAAATACGAAAGCCCATGGGTTTAGTGTCTCATGGGAGACATAGGGTGATTTAATATTGCATGAATTCAGACAGAAAGCCTTAAGGACTTGTAAGTTCTTAAATTCTTAATTTTCTTAAAAGTTACTGTAGCAACTGCTTATTTTTTAGCTTATCCTGTCTTATAGTCTTAATTTCTGCTTATTATCCTTTATTTATATTGTTTTTAGTCAATATTAGTTTCCTGCATTATCCTATATCTTATTTCTTTATTTTTATTAAATTTTGTCTTTTTCATAAGCCTTGGTTCTGTTTGATCCTATATCCTGCTTAATAAGTGCTTATTTCTTGTTGGAATATTGCTTATTTGATCTTAGGCTCATCTTTATAACAATTTGTTTTCATTGGTTGTTTAAATCAGCTTATTAGTTCAAATAGCTTTTAAGAATTTTTAAAAATGATGTTTGGACAGCCAAAAAAGGGTCAAAATGGGGAAGTGCTTTGTGGGGCAAGGTCACTAGGTCAAGTTTACTTAGCTAAATTAAGCATAATTAACCAGTTTTTGTCAAGCTTTCAGGTTTAATATTTGATTTTGAGTGGTGCCTGTTACTTCTTAAAAGGTTGCAAGTCTAAAAGCATATTTGAAAGCATATTTGATTAAGCTGATTTGAAGCATTGTTTTTGTGTACTTTAGGTGTTGAAAGAGAGTAATAAAAGTTCCTTTGGGTTAATTTTGGTTTGAAGTGAATCTGTCAGAGTTTCTTTGTTTAAGTTTTTGTTCCAATTCTGTCAAACTTCAAAACTGTTATCAGATGGTAAACTAGCTTAAAATCTTCTAGTTTTTTTACACAAGCTCTCTAGGAGCTTGTGTCAATCTGTTTCAAGTTGTTTTAAAGCCTTGCACTTATTTGCTAGCTAATTTCATAAGCCAGTTTCTAGCAAAATTTTACTAGTTAAGAATTGTGCCCTGGTGCAAAACCTCAAACTGAGAGCCCATTTTCTTGCTTATTTTTGGTACTCTAGGGTATCTTAGCTTTTATAGAAACGGCCCATAAGCTCTTCTTCAAGCGACTGCAAACACAGCCTTAGGACTCCCTTCTTGGTGCTTAAAAATTAAGCCCAAAGTAGTCACTTTGTCTGATTTGTATCTATTTCTTTTGTCAGTAGCTTATTTTTCCTTTTTAGGCTTATTTTCTCATTAGGACTTGCTTATTTTAACCTGAATTTGCTTTTACACTTAGCTAGGTTCAAGTTTTTAGCTAGTTTGCATTTTTATAGCTTTTTTTAAATCTAAAAAAAGAAAAAAAATAAGCCTTTGTCCATATAAGCCAATCTGTTTGTTTGTTTAAGCTATTCCTAGCTTATTTGGCTTAACCAAATTACCCATCTTTTGTACCCTCATGCTCATTGTGCTTGTGAATTAAGCTGTATTTGCTTATTTGTATATTTCATTTGCTTACTTGTTCATATAAGCCAAAAATAATGAGAGTACTTAAGCTTTAGTTAATCTTATGCCACTGCCAACCTTTTCAGCTAAATTTTAGATTAATTCATAAGCTTTTGTAAAAAATGTAGTTAAGAAAATGCTTATTTATAAGTACTTTTTAAGTTTGTAAAGAAAAAATTTGGAAAAAAATATAAAAAGGGAAGCTTTGGAAGTCAGGGGTGAGTTAGGGCTCGAACCCCCGACCTCAACAAGCCTCAACCTCTTAAACACACACCGCACTACCAACTGCGCCCTTGGGTCTTTTCTGTTAGACCCTTGGGCCAGTTTATTTATAAACACATTTTGGCCATTAAGCCTATTAAGCTGTTGTAGCTTATTACACAGCTTATTTGATAAGCTGTGTAAGTTTTTATATTTTTTTTCATAGGGCTTTAACATGCAAAAAAATATTTTTGTGTGAATTTTTCATAATTTTTAATAATCATTTAGTAATTTTTATAATTTATTTTCATTAAAAGTTTAAAAAATTCATAAAAAATAAAATAATTATCAGAAAAATATAAACTTTTTAAATTTTTTTTTCATTTAGTTTCTAGGAAAATATTAGTTTTCTTGTAGGGTCATTTTTCCAAAGTTTCATTTTTTAAAGAACGGGATTCGTTCCCGTTCTTGTTTTGACTCGTTTTTTGTCCAAACGAACTCCGTTTTTAGTCTAGTTTTTTTTAAACTTCGTTTTTTGTCAAGTAGAATCTATTTTGAGTTTAAAAATTATTCTCGGATTAAAATTGTGTAATTTAGGTTTTTAACCCTCGCGTTTTTACATTTACGTCTACGTTTTAGATTAAAATCATTCTAGCTTTCGTTTTTAGGTTTTCTTTAATCGTTTTTGCATTTTTAATTGTAGTAATAGAAAAACCAATCGTAATCTTGTCATATTCAAACATCGATTATCAATTCGTCATTCGATTCTCCATTGCACACCTCGTTGGGACATAACGACCCGGGAAATCAAACTTCCGGAAACATATATATTTTATTTTGGTAAATTTTTAACCAATCATTGGCTAAAGGTAATTGGTTGATAGTTTGCTTATATATATATATATATATATATATTATTGAACGAATCAATTTTTGGCGCCGTTGCCGGGGAGGTGTTGAAACGTATTTCGTAAGTTTGGACAAAAATTGTGTTTGGATTTGTGAATATCTCTTTTATTTTTATAAAAATTACAAAAAAAATTTTTCATTTCTTTTTAGTATATATTAAATAAAACAAGAAAAACCAAAAATAAAAAAGCATTGTCTTAATCAGAAATAAAAAAATCATCAATCATATAATTTACTTTCATAAAGTATTATCATTAATAATTCGGTGAACTTGTTGGTTCCCAAATCGAACAAAAATTAAAACTTGCCATTTGTGTACTTACGACGTACGGCTCACCTCGATTTGATTAACAAACTAAAAAGTGGGTATAAGGAGGGTTGTTTCCGAGGAACTACGACCCGAAAGGAGAAATAAGCTTCGCGCTATTTCTACTCCTCCACTCACCTGTGCGTTTATCTCTTGAGAGCTACCGTTAAAGTAAGTAGATTATTTGGTTGAGGTTGTCCTACATCATTGTCCATGAAAATTCATTGTGATAATATCATTGAAAAAAACCAAAAAACAATTAGTGTAAATTTTCTTTTTATATTTCTATTTTGTGCATGCGCACTCGTTCTCAAGTCCGTAAACGTCGACAACAACAAGTCCGACAAACTTCTGTTGAATCACCCAATCTTGAGAAACCAAATAACAATCAAGAAACCTTCAATCATTCTCTAGTTACGATGGCCGGATAATCGTACTTGGCGCAAATTACTCGAAGCACCCACCGATGGTTACGAGGATGCGATCGTTGTTCCCGAAATTAACGCGCAACAACTTTGGATCAAGCATGGTCTACCTTAATCTTGTCAAAACAAGGCAATTTTTTGGACATGATAAAAGAAGACCCAATGCTCACATCCGAATATTTCAACAGATCATTCTATGATGAAGTCCTAATGTCCCGAGTACGTCGGTTAAGCTTTTGCTTTTCCATTCTCATCGGGAGGAGCCGCCCGATAGGATTTGCTTGAAAAAGAACCCCCTCGATCGATTCTTACATGGGATGATCTTGTTTCGAAATTCATCAACCAAATTCTTCCCTCCCTCTAAAACAACAAATCTTCAAAATGAAATCACGAGATTTCACAAAAATTTGATGAAACGTCTTTACGAAGCATGGGACCGAGTTCAATGATCTTCTTAGGGATACCCGCATCATGGGTTTTCAGAATTACATCAACTCGATAACATTCTAAATGCCCTAATTCGGATGATCAAGATTCATTGAACTACGCTGGGGTGGTACTTTTTGGATAAAATGCCGGAATGCGAAAATCATCGTAGAGGCAAATCCAAAGTTCTTCAATCGACGAAGCAAGGCAGTCGTTCCAAAGTGAGTTCGAGCTCTTTACCCCTCAGTTTCACCGATGTTGCTGAACTTAAAGATATGGTTAGAGCGTTGATTCTGCGATAAGAAAAAAACCAAAACCCCAGCTCCCGTAAAAGGGTCATGCAAAGTTGTGTAACTTGTTGGGGGTGGTTCATTCTTACAAAATTGTCAGCCACGATGGCAACATTTTTGTAACCAATATCTTAGAGTATGTGTCACAAGCCGTGCCCGGCAAAATTTCAACTACGGAAATTCCGATTACGACCTCAGATGGGTTGCAAATCAATCGACCTCCCGGTTTTCCTCCCGTTCAAAAGCCATCAAGGAAATAATCAAAACAATTTTAATCGGGGAAACAATTACAATCAGAACCGAGGGAATAATTTCAACCAAAGCCAAATTTACCGTCCCTAGGTTAATCAACCACCAGTCTTACAAGCTTTCTGTTCTAGACACATGGTGTGTCCAAAACTGATTTTGACAACTACGTCAAGGCTAATGATGCAGTTCTGAGGAATATGCAAAACCAAGGCCAAACCTTGCAAAACCAAATGGCCAATTTAACGGACATGCTTTCCAAGTTCGTGACTTCTAATACCGCCTCTACTTCAGGTTCAGGAACTCTCTCGGGTAACACGTACTAACCCAGGAAGATTTGAAAGGTATCACACCGAAGTGGTGTTGCTTATCAAGGACCCACGATTCCTTCCACTTCATCTTCTTCTCCGAAAAGTAAATGAATCGTGATACCGAGGTTACAAAGGACACGATGCTTCCTACTAATAACGAAAGCACCGAAGACGTCCAACCTCCGGTAGTTCAAGATCCCAATCTCGTAATCTAATTTTTTCGAGCCAGTTGTTGATACCTGTTATGCGCTCCAATGCCTAACCAACGAACATCAATTCCATTTCCTTCAAGAAGAAATGATGAAAGGCGCCGTGAAAAAGCTAACGACCAAATTGAGAAATTCTACAAAATCTTTAGAGATTTGAGTTTCGAAATTAGCTTTACGGATGCCTTGACCCTTATGCCGAAATTTGCCTCGACTCTAAAAACTTTAATCGGAAACAAAGAGAAGTTGAGTGAAATGGCTAGAACTCCATTGAACGAGAATTGCTCAGCAGTCATCCTAAACAAGTTACCGAAAAAACTTGGAGACCCTGGCCGATTTCTTATTCCATGTGAATTTTCTGGGATTAATACATGCAACGCCTTGGCCGATCTCGGCGCAAGCATTAATCTTATGCCATATTCCGTCTGGAAAGATCTCTTTCTTCCCGAACTAACCCCAACTTGCTTGACGCTAGAGCTAGCAGATTGTTCAATCACTGAACCGATTGGTATCGCCAAAGACGTCCGTTTAATGGTGGGAAAGTTCCAGTTTCCAGCAGATTTTGTGGTCGTAGATTTTGAACCAGACCCCCGAGTACCTTTAATTCTTGGGAGAAGTTTCTTAAAGACCAGTCGTGCATTGATAGATGTTTACGAAGGTGAAATAACCCTTCGTGTTGGCAAAGAGGCCATCACATTCAATCTGGACCAAACTTCGAGATACACGGCTAATTACAATCATATGACGGCGAACCGAATCGACGTCATTGAATTGGCATGTGAAGAATACTCGCAAGAAGTTCTAGGTTTTTCTGATTCAGTTGCATACGGTAATCCTTCTCCGGATTACGATCCAATTGTTTCAAATTCTTCACCAACACTAACTCCTTTCGGGGATAGTGATTTTCTCCTTCTCGAAGAAGCAAATGCTTTTATAGCTATCAATGACGAGCCAATTTCATAGGAAATTGATGCTACTTACTATGATCCGGAGGGTGACATTCTTATTCTGGAAGCACTTCTCAATAGTGAACCATTACCTCCTCTTCCGAATCATAAAGATTATTCACCTGGAATCCGGAAAGAACTTAAAGTTGTTGAAGCTAAAACCGTTAAATCATTAATTGATGAGCCTCCTAAGGTTGAACTTAAGGACTTGCCACCTCATTTAGAATACGCATTTTTGGAAGGGGACGACAAGTTTCCCGTCATAATTGCAAAAGATTTAAAGGATGAGGAAAAGGCAGCTCTTATCAAGGTTCTAAAGTCCCACAAGCGAGCCATCGCTTGGAAACTCTCCGATATCAAGGGTGTTGATCCAGAGTTTTGTACTCACAAAATCCTTATGGAAGAGGACTACGAACCAACAGTTCAGAGTCAAAGACGGGTAAACCCAAAGATCCACGACGTCATCAAAAAAGAGGTTGAAAAACTTCTTGACGCCGGATTAATTTATCCAATCTCTGACAGTCCATGGGTAAGCCCGGTACACTGTGTACCAAAGAAGGGTGGCATAACCGTCGTCAAGAATGATGATAATGATTTGATACCAACTCGATTGGTCACGGGGTGGAGAGTGTGCATTGACTATAGAAAGTTGAATGAAGCCACCCGAAAAGACCATTTCCCATTGCCCTTCATGGATCAAATGCTCGAAAGACTCGCGGGAAACCAATACTATTGTTTCCTCGATGGCTTCTCGGGTTATTTTCAGATTCCTATTGACCCGAAGGATCAAGAGAAGACAACATTCACTTGCCCATACGGAACGTTCGCCTATCGCCGCATGCCTTTTGGGCTATGCAATGCACCCGGCTTTTGCGGTCTATGCAATTGCACACAGGCACATTTCAACGATGTATGATGGCTATCTTCCATGACCTTGATCGATAAAAAAACATTGGACGTGTTACAATGGATAACTTCTACGGTCTTAGGAGGATTCTTTCTCTACATGGCCTATTCCATTTGTATAAACATATGTTTTTTTTTTAAATGCGGTGTGAAGACACATTTGTCCCTATATTAGGGAGAGGGGGAAAAGTCATTTTTTGGTTAAAAGAAGGCATTGTTTACTTGGACACAAAAAATTTCTAAGGTCAAGGAATTGAGGTCGATCGTGCTAAAGTTGAAGTCCATAGACCAAGACTCCATCACCCGATACTGTTTTAAAGGTGTCAGTAGGTTTTTCTTGGGCCATTGCAGTTTTTACCGGACGTTTCATACAAGGGACACTTTTCAAAAATTGCCACCTCCCCCCCGTCCTAAATGGACCACTTGCTTGGATAGGAGACTCCAAACATTTTCTATCGAATGTTAAGAGTTATAGAAATCCTCTTACATAACTTAAAGATAATTGACTGATGGTTTCAATTTTGATTGCTCCCGACTGGGACTTGCCTTCGAACTAATGTGTGATGACAAGCAGACCTTTGCAATGGGCAGTCCTAGGGCAACGAAAATAAAAGAAATGCATTTCCAACCAATTCACTTGCCAGCAAGACTATGACGAAGCTCAAGCACACTACACAACGACAGAAAAAGAATTAATTGCCGTAGTGTCGCTTTGAGACACCCCTCTCTACATATAAACAAATGCTTCCTGTCATATTCGTTTTGTCTAAATAACATAGTGTAAACCGGACCATTCTGCTTATATATAAAAGTATTCTTGCCTAAAAAGGTTGTAAGGCAGAAATAATGCGGTGGATTCTTTTGCTCTAAGAATTTTTTTGTTGAGATCCGAGACAAAAAAGGAGCAAAAAATCTTACCGCCGATATCTCTACAGACTTGAAGAACCCACACCAAAATGAGTTCGTTGAACAAGGAAATCACGGAACATTTCCACTCGACACTTTGGAATCGGTTTGCTTATTGTCTGATGATAGTCACCTTGGTTTGATGATTTCGCTAAAATATTAACACGCGGGGAACTTCATTGGCATAGGAATGTCGAATATACCTCGTAACAGAATAACAAGTTTTTTAAAGTTGTCAAACATTATTTCTGGGTCGACCCTCTTTCTATTGAAGATCTTGGTTGACTCCAAGTATTCAGGCTTGTTGTTGCGAGGCTACAGAAGATGCTTTTGACTTTCTCCAAAAGAATGCCACTGCTTGGATCCACTGGGGGACACTACAAATAGTGACAATTACACCGCTAAAAAGATCTTCGATTCAGGATTTTTATTGGCCTAGATCTACAAGGATGCCCAATGACTTTGTTCACCCAATGTGGCGACATATGTCAACGTCCAAGGCAAAAAAATTTAGTAACGTGATGAGATGCCACAAAAACTTATCTCCAAGTTTGCAAAATCTTTGACATTTAGGTGGCATTGATTTTATGGGGCGTTCAATCTTCAAGAGGGAACAAATATTTATACTCGTGGCGTTTTGATTATTTATCAAAAATGGGTTGAAGCGGGAAACGCTCCCCACCATCGATGCCGAGTTAGTTTGCAAATTTCCTTAAATCTCTCTTTCCAGATTTTGGTTGCCCCTTCGTGCAATCATAAGTGATGCGGGAAACCATTTTGCAATGACAAGTTTTCAAAGTCACTGCTTAAATATGGAGTCACATTATGTCTCTCCAACGCGTTATCATCCCAAACAAGTGGACATGTTGAGGTATCCTAATCATGGTTTTAAAAAGAATTCTTGAAAGGAAGTGAGGCGGGGGGGAAAACCATTTGCCTCTTCGGTCGACAAAACTGGGGATGACGCTCTCTGGGGCCTTAAGTACAGCCTTAAATAACACCATCGGGTGCACTCCGTTACAAGCTAGGTAATTTTGGAAAGGCAGTTGTCAATCTACCGGTTTGAGTTGGTAGTCAAAGCTTACTGGGCCTCAACGCATAACAAACTTTGATTTCAAAAACGCGGGTAGTGATCACAAAAAAAGCTTCAGCTCAATGAACTTAATGAAACTTCTTGTTCATGGCCTATGAAAAATTTCTTTGTTTTTACTTGGAGAAACCAAGAGGATCACGATGCACAAGATCAATAACCGTTGTTTTTCAACGTTTGGTGATCAAGTTCTCATCTTTAACTCTAGATGTAATGATTTTCTCCAGGCAAGTGAAATCACGTTGGTAGTGGACCATTCACCGTTACACAAGTCTTTCCATATGGAACCGTCAAGTTATCCCAAAACTTCGGCCAAACTTCAAAAGTTGAATGGGTCATGTTTGTAACACTACTTTGTAGGGGACATACCAACCGAGGTTGTCCCGGATCTCCTAACCTTCCCCAAGGATAATTAAATTCGGGGAATCGGGTCAAGCGTAGCGACCTTAAACAAGAGCTTCGTAGGAGGGGCACCCCATGATTATCAGTAGTTGTATAATTGTTAGTAATGAATAAGTAGTTTTGTTTGTGGCAGGTCTTTTACATCTTCCATTACACGTTGTTTTGGTGTTTTGTGTTGTATGTTACGGATTTCCGGATTGTGAAGGATCTCCGTGCTCGATGTTTAACCATTCATCACAAGAGTTTCACTATCTCAGCTTCATTTTGGGAATCCAGTATCATACATCTAATCGAAATAACGTTTATCTTTTGGCACACTTAATTAAACGACCTTAGATTTACGTTGGTACCCCTTTTTTTAAAACATCGAGGGATGAGGTTTAGTTCTAGTCATGTGGGGGGGGGGAATATTCAATTTGATTTTTCACTGTAGTTTTGTTGTTGTCATGTATCCGTTTTTACCACCAAATTTTTCGAAAAAAAAAAAAAAAATACCTAAAAAATGAAAAATTTTTAAAAAATTTTCCAAAAATATAATATAACGTGTTTTTGGCCGCAAATTTTTGACTTTACAATGGGTATTAGTAATGAGATACTAATTTTGAATCCGACCGGGCGTTTGTTTGAGCCCTGTAGCCTTTTGCCCCTTAACCATTTATAAACGAAAGTTTTTAGGTAAGCATTCGCGGATCCTGGAATAGGATTTTAAATTAGCGTAGAACGAAAAAATGATAGTGTTATTTAATGTAAGATGCTAAACAAGGATTATTGGGAAAATCTTTAAAAGCGTATAAGTGTTACTTGTCGTTTTTTTTTTCTCCACAAGAAGCTCTTAAACCTGACTAATAATCGTGCTTAATTTTGCTCTTAACATTTAAACGACAATTTTCTAAAAAGAAGCTCTTTCGGAAACGAAAATATTCATCTTTGTTCAGCTTAATACTTGAGTTTCCTAAACAAAATTTTCTCTATTACGAAAAATTGTTTGCAAAAAAAAATGGAATGCAAATAATTAAATAAAAATAAACTGTGGGCTGATAAGGTTTTACTGGTATCTTTGCCGGCTCACATCCGATGATTGTAGTCTTCAAAAACAAAGGCCCATAGTGAGATAATAAATATGTAGGTGTTTACAATTAAACAAATCGTCGTCAGGACTAAGTCACTACATCTTGTCGGAGGTGCAGTGGCTCGGATGTTGTAAGTCATGTATTTGATGTCGGGGTATTATAGTATGTATATAGCCAATTTAAATGAAAATTTAATAGTTAAGATTTCTTTTTTTCTAAACTCAAGTATCATTTTGTGCTTAATAATAACTTGCTTTAAGACTTAAAAGTTGTGGTTGCCGTCGGTAGTTTATTTCGATTAAGTATTCTACAGTTTGGTTGGTTGGGGGCGTCTAAAAACTGGGCACTTTAGCTGCATGTGTCTGGGTCATTCCGAGGAATGGTTGCTTAAATGGAAATAATCTCAACCATTGAGATCATTAAATTTTTGATGTTTGCTGCGCTTGTGAGTATGTATTGTGTATGCTAGCGGTAAATCTCATGAAATTCGGCCTTAAAAGGGTTGGAGTATCTCGCTTATTATCATTGCGAACTATTTCTCTGTGGGTGTTCAACCTGGATAACCTAAGTCGAACTCGGCTGGGATCTATCAAGAATATGCAGGGGTTGGTGGGTGATCATAGTCTTTTCCCAGAATTTCTTCGGTAATAGTGTTTTGCACATTAAACTTTATTACTTTCTAATATTGTTCGATCTAAAATTTATACCTTAAAAATTAAAGCACAATCATCTCTAATTGAATAATTGTCGGGAACGCAAAAAGTTGACAAGTCATAGTTATAAGTTAGGGTTAGCATCTTTGTACTTGTACTTACGAGTGAATTCGTTTTTTACGCTTAGCTTGGGACTAGTGAAATAAATACGGGGGACGATGTATGTATCCGTCAGGACATCAATAGTTTATTATTATGGGCGTTTCTCATTTCTATTGAGCCCAGTGTTGATAACAATAATGGAAGGTTTACAACAGGTCAGGTACAGAATAGAAAATGGGAAATCCCAAAAAACTATTTTGGGATATTTAGGTGTAGTGTACATATAAAAAATGGTAAAAACGGGACTTGTCGAAGCTATTGATTCTTTGTTTCCCCTTAACGAACACTTAGCTACTTTTCAAGGTTATTAGTCGAGGGGGATCGAGATTCTTAGTTTTCGTAAATGTTTACTTCATAACATTGCGTGAAGACACGGCAATACCTTAGTATGGGGGATTTTGGTATGTGCTTAATTACACATACCATTTTCTATTAAAACGATCTTAAATGACCAAAAACTTCTAAAAATGTAATTGAAGCTGGCAAAAGTAACTTAGATGTTGATCTATCGAGAGGACATTCCTATTTTCCGTTTCTCCATTTCTATCCTCCTTGACCTGCTCAGGTATGGGGGATCGAGTCAGGCTCAAGACTCGGTTAACAAAAATAAGCGCTTCGTGGGTGGCAACCCATGCTTATCCTTGTCGTTTTAGTAATGAATAAGTGTGTTGTGAGGAGGCTCGCCTCTTCCTTTCTCGTGTGTTTTGTGTTTTTTGTTGTATGTCCAGGATTGCTCGGATTTTTTAAGCCTCTCGTGCTCGCGGTTTTTTTCCTTCGCTCACTCGAGCTTCAATCCTCAGCTTCATTATGGGAATCCAATATCCAATCTTATCGACTAACGTTTATCTTTGAGCATACTTAATAAACGGCTTAGGATTTACGTAGAGACCCTTCTTAAAACATTGAGGACAATGTTCAATTCTAGTATGGGGGGATCTATCGATTTGATTGTGCCTGCAGTCATTGTTTTCACGTAATCCCGTTTTTACCACCAAAATTTTAAAAAATATTGTGATTTTGTGCAAAAATTAAAAAATTCCAAAAATAAAATAAGTGTTTTGTCACAATTTTGACTTTCCTGCTGGGTAGAATAAGAATAAATTTTGACTCGATCGAGCGTGTTGAGCTCTAGCTTGTCCCTTAACTTTTAGACTAAGCATTCGCGGATCTTTTTATTAAAGATTTTAAATTTGCGAAGAACGAGAAATGATAGAGTTAATTATGAGTTAGATGCTAAACAAGGATTAGTTGGAAATCTTAAGAGCTCATAAGTGTAGTTTGTGGCTTTTCTCTCCCATAAGCTTCTAACCGGACTAATAATACGTGCTCTCTTCGAAAATTAAACTTAAATCAACAATTTTTGAAGTATAGTCGATATCAATAATTTTAGTTCAAATTTATACTTAAATTTTCTAAAAAGAAATTTTCTCTATATCATGGTAATATAAAGTGTTAAAAAAAATGAAAAATGAGGTAATAATAATAATAAAAACTGTGGGCTGATAAACGTTTACCGCATCTTGTCGGCTCACAACCGATATTGCAGTCTTCTAAATAAGGCACATAGTAATGATTCGAGACTGATAAAAGTTTGCTGCATCTTGCCGGCTCACAACCGATGTTGCAGCCTTCTAAAAGGTCGAGGATTTCCTTAGTTTAAAGGATGAATAATTATATTAAGTGTAATATATGTGTGATTTAATAAATATAGGGAAAATCTCTTTTTCTTAAATTTAAATATGCTTTTAAACTAAGACTATTACATTTTAAGTTGTGATTTTATGTATATACGGGAAATCCAAAGGTTTTGAAACCAAAGGTCCGTGAGTCCCGATCCTAGCCTTTGTGGGGTGTCAAAAGCCTAGTCACTTAGTCGCAAGGTTAGGATGTGCCTAGACGAAAGTCGCTACATGGGATTGTAACACCCCCAAAATTAGGTCGCAGCGGAATGTGTTTCCGGGAGCGTTACTTCATAATACCATTGCACAAGTCATGAGAGAACGAC